>CM075806.1:64006103-64205115 GCA_037975025.1 Excoecaria agallocha | reverse complement strand
AAACAATTATAACCTGTGTTACACTAAATTTTCCAGCTATGTTTTCAAGAAAAAGGAAGTGGACAAACAACGCCACTACACAACAAGAGGTGATTTCCTACTTAACTGTTGAACACGGCAAGTCTCAAATGAAAGTATAGCTCTCCTTAAACTGCGATTTGATTTTTCAGCTATACGAGCAGCAAATCCAGGAGGAAGTTGCAGCCCTTCTTTCTTCCCAATAAACTCCAACACCTTAACAATCTGGAAAAATGTGAACAAGTGTAATACAAAATAAGCAGTAATCTTAAAAATCTCACTTTGCAAGACTCTTAAAATAATCAATCAATTCTACCAAGAAAAGGGGCACATTTTCTGAGATTTACCAACCCACAGCAAAGGAAAAAAAAGGCAATACTAAATGAAACTTTCATTTAACACAATGTCATCACAGTACATAAAACTGATGTATTATAGAACTTGTAAGCAACTAATAACTGCAAAGGCGCAGCACCCAACCAAATAACCACCCTAGCCCCCGATTCACTTCTACAAATAACAAAATCATACAAAACCTTTTACTTCATCCAGTATCCAAGAAGACAACAAAACCTTTTCTAACCTGTTCTTCTGAGGGTGCATTTATTCGCACATTCAAACAACGAGACCGAATTGCTTCAGTAACCTTTGAAGAACTGTTGCAACATAGAATCAGCCTGCAGGAAGAACTGTACTTCTCCATAGTTCTGCGCAGAGAATGCTGTGCTTCTCTTGAAAGCTTGTCAACCTCATTTAGCACGAGCACTGTCATAGCACAAGTAGGAGATTATCATAGCACTACTATGAGAAGTAAAACTCTATAAATTGGTTAAACATTCCAAAAGTAAAAGAAAACGCCATCTGGATTCTTAACTCTACAAGATGTGTAAGTTCATCAAGAGGATAGAAGGTAGGGGACAGAGGATAATCACAATTACCTTTATATCCTTTTCTCCCTTTTGTGTCAATTGGACGATTCTTGGCCATGTCCTTGATTACTTCTTGTACTATATATCTGTCCTGGAAGCCTACATCACCGGGACTCAACTCAATGTGATTTGTGCTAGATAAAATGGTAAGCTCAAGATCAATAGTTCTACTTCCAGCCTGAAATAGAATTATAAAAGCAAATGAGTTCAACATTTAGTACATTATTGATAATCATCATCGCAGCTGCAGTTAACACTTTTATTGAACTTGCAATGTCCAAGATCCATGACTTTTATTTTTGCCAATTCAGGAACTAAGGGCAAATGCCTTAACATGGAAAAAGAATATCTGATCTCTCTGATGGAAAATTCTTTTGCCAAGATAACACATGAGAGAGAATACACAGATACGTGTCAAGACAGATGAACAAAAATAATAACAGAAATTAAGTTCATGCTGAAATAAAGATAAGAGAATTAAAGTGGGAAACAAAATTAGGAAAGATAAACTTACATCAATTTTCCATGTCTTATTTTCCACCTTCACCTGAAAGCAAAAGAAAATCCCAAGTTTAACATATTGGAAAACCAAGACAGATTGAACCATCTAAAGTTATAGTAAATTAGTGGTTTTAATAAGGCTATACATTACGATAACAAAAGAAAAGAGAAAAATACTCACAAAATTAATTCGTTTACTTATATAGCCAAAAACAATACTTTGATGGCAAAAACGTTTTCACAGAGAGAGAAAAAGTTTAGACCTTTTCAGCGCTGGCACCGAAAATTTGACGAAGAAGGGCCATGATTAGGGTTTTCTTGCCCGAACCAGAGGGGCCATAGAAGAGCAAATGCGGACAATCTTGTTCAGCAACCTTAAATTCAGAAAACACAAAAAGGAAAAATAAGCACAGTAAAACCCCAGAATGGTACGGTGAAGTAATTTTGCAAGCAAGCAAAAAAGAAAAGAAATTGAATGGACAGAAAATAGAAATTAAGATTAGAGGAGTACGAGCTTCTTGAGGTTTTGGGCAATGTCTTGATGGACCATAATCTGGTCAAGGGTTTTAGGTCTGTATTTGTCCACCCACAACATTTTGTTCTTCTGCTTCTGATTCTTGAGGAAGAGATCTCTCTACCCGCGAGAACGAGAGAAAACTGGCGGGAAACAAAATCATGCAAGTGACACAGGGAAGCGTTTTATACGAGGAGGAAGCAAGTTTCAGTCACACCCACTAGCTATATACCATAATTCATTTTTCAATTTTTTATTTTTGTTTGTTTATTTTAGAAATTCAATGTACAAAATTTCGGTTCAACTTAAAATAAAATTGATATTTAAATTTTTAAAATTGACATTTGAATTTTAATTATAATAATTTAATAAACATAGAGTTTTTAAGTGTTTTTTGGGCACTTAAACTTGTTATAATTAATTTTTTTTCAATTAAAATTTTAAAGTATTTCTTTGAATTTATGAGCAATTTAGCAGTTTTAGCTTTATTTTTAACAAATTAAAGGGTTGTTTATATTATAAACTACTCTATGCATAAAGCAAGGAAAAAATATAAGTAACTACAAAATCTTTTAATTTTCCTTTTATTATGAATTTTTTTCAATTATATAATTAAGGTAAAAATATTTAAAGTGGTTAATTGATGCAATTATGTTAGGATAATTGCAATTTAACTAGAGAAAGGATGAATGGAAGGTGAAAATGAAAGAAAGAAAATTTTTAGGAAGAAGACTAGTAGTGGCCGAATTTATTTGTAAGGAAAAATGGTAAGAAAATTGCATATAAATAATATATGTTAGCTTAAAATAATAGTAGACTTGATAATTAATGTCTATGAATTTTTTAAAAATATTTGAAATTTATTTGAGAATTTTAAGATTATGTATAGTGTATGTATATAATGAAAGTTGTGAATTATAGTGAATTAATTGATTATTTTAATGAAAACTGACAATAAATAATAGATAATGCATAAATAAATTTTATTAAAATTTATTGAAATTATTAAAATTTTATTGGAGAATAAATGTGAATATGTATAGAAGAAAGTATTGAAGTGAAAGTGAATAATTGCATAAAAACGTAAAAGAAAGTAAATTAATATGAAATTAATTCACGGTTAACGAAAAAAAAATAAAAAGTCAATCGATGAATTTTTCGGAACAATTATTAAGCTATGAAAATAATAAGAATAATGAATTATTGGTAAATAATGCATAAATCGAGTGAAAATGATAAAAAATTGTAAAATAATATGTATACGAATTTTTGTGAAAATTATATATTTTATTAAAATATTTTTGAAATAAATTATTGATTATGTTTAACTAAAATATTGAATTATTAAGAAATAATTCAACAAATAAGTATCTGATGATAAACGAATGTGAAGTAAATTATTTTAGTATAAAAGAAAATGAAAAAAGTCAAATTATACACTTTCGAAACATAAAATAATGAATTATAGCAATAGAATCCATAATTGTGTAAAAAGTTGTAAAATAAATGTGTGACTAATTTATCAAAATAAATTAGTCAATAAAAAGTATTAAAAAAGTGAATTATTATAAAATAATTCGCCGACTGAATAAAAGTTGACATACCGAATGATTGAAATTTTTGAACAGAAAAAAGAAAAGAAAAAAAATCGTAAAAAGTCAATCATTAAATTATTAGAAAATAATTCATAAAGAATTACACAAAAAGAATAAAAAAATTGTGAATTATAATGCTATAATTCATAAATTGTATAAAAATTAAAAAGCCTCAAGTGTTTGAGCGAATTATTGAAGAATAATTCACAAAAGTGACTAGAAAAGATAAAGTGAAAAAATAAAAAAAGTTATTGATTAGTCAAGAGGACTAAAGAGTGTGTTTGATCAGAAATGTATTGTATCAAGAAATAAAAGAAAGAAATTAAAGATTTTTAAATGTTCAAAAATTATTGCAAATATAATTGATTATTTTGCTCTTAGCGATAAGCAGCTGATGATATTCTTGTTTAGGATATAATTGGCTAGCCATAGGGATATCTTATACAGCGGTGCAAGTCATGGCGACTTGCTTTGTTATGGGTAGGATCATTGATCTCCATAGTTTCAGTGTTTTCAGTGAAAATAAAAGTGAAATATTTTTCGAGAAATGGTCCCTTGGGGATCATTTCTCTCTTAGTGGGACCTTTGGGTCCAGTCCCAAGTATCCTTTTTGAGAATTCTGTTATATTGTACTAGAAGCGTATTATAATGAATAAATCAGTATTGTTGAAATGAATTGAATATAAAAAGTTATAAACTAAAAATGATTCGTTTGGAAGAAAATAAAAAGCCGGAATAAAACTGTAAAGTTTTCCAGAAAAATGTGATTAATAAGTAAAAGAAAAAGAAATATTTTATAAGAATAAAATAATAAATGAAGATTAAGTTAAACTTTTATAAAGAAAAAAGATTTAAAATGTATTTTTAAATGAAAAAGATAAATTAAATTAGTTGGTATTTCATGTACCAATTGTTACTTTGAAAATTAACAAGTTTAGAAAATAATATTAATTTTCTATATAAAGTTAAAAAAGCGATGACAATGACATTAAGTGAAATCTTATACTTAAGTAAGGTATTTCTGAAAGAAAAGTCAAATGAAAAATAAAACGATAAAAAGGCATATAATTGTTTAATTGGGAAAAAGTAAAAGATATAAGTTCTAAACAGGTATTTGAACATGGGTAAATGTATAAAGAATGAAATAGAGATTTGAATGCAAAGTGTCCCAAAATAGCTGTATCACTTCACAATAAAGCTTAAAAGCCTTTAAATAGTAATGTGTTTATTAGTTTAAAGGTTAAAGTAAAATAAAAGAATAAATAGCAAGAAGTGTAATTATAGCACATATTGGATAAATAAACAATAAATCGAGAAATAAAATAGTCTATAGATTTGATACCATTAAAGACATGAGTACCAATATATACTTTTAAATGAAATGATAATTATATCGATGTGACTAAAAAAATAAGACGAAAGTTAAGTAAAAGTACAAGTTATAGTAAAGAATAACGTAAAGGTAAAAGTAAATCTGATATCGATTCACCCAAGAAGATAGTGTAAAGTAACATTGAAAGATTGAAAACCAAAGAATAATAATTACCAAAATATGAGTTAATAATGAAATTAATATTGACTGAAGTAAAAGGAAATGTTTAATGAGATAAGAATAAGAGTAGCATAACCTATGTAATTATGCTTTATTTTGAAAAATTCTAGGATTAGTAGTCACCATTGAGCATATCTAGTGCTCAGTACATAGTGTTTACTGCGTGCAGATTATGTAGTGTTACAGGAGCATAGTACACAGTGGAGCCAGATCGAAAAAGAAGAATTAGTGCTAGATCGAGTTATATTTTGGCATGTATATACTTAGACAATTAAGGTAAAAGATTTAACTGTATTTTGATTGTTATTATGATTATTGATGGGCGAGTATTTAGTATAAGTTTTTGGCATGAATTTATTTAATGTATGTTTTAATTGTTTATAAGGTTATCGATTGATTAGAAATTTGATGTAAATGTATTTAAGGTTTATCGAAATTGATCGGAGATGAAAAAAAAAATTTACTATTTTCAGCTAAGTTTCGTATCGAAAAGAACTGTTATGTGAAGGGTGTGACACCTCTGTTGTACATTGGGCTCTTATAAATAATTCTGGCAATCACGTCATTCATACCTAAACCCAATTTCACGTGAATTTTATGGATCAATTCCAGAAGAGCCGGCCTATTTTTAACTCATCCTTCTTGTAATAGCATTCGGACCAGATATATTATGTTGAAAATCCGATGCTCCAACACTAATTTCTCCTTCCGTGTGCACATAAAAATCAGTATATGTCAACATCTTTCAATAACCTACAGTTGAAATAATATTATAATATATATTTAAATTTACATAATAATAATAATAATAATAATAATAAATTTAATTACAATAACAAAATTAATATTTACAGTAATAATAATAATAATAATAATAATAATAATAATTTTAAAAAATTTAATAACAATAACAATATTAATATCTAAAATAATTTCTATAATAATAATAATAACAATAACAATATTAATATCTACAATATTTTCTATAATAATAATAATAATAATAATAATAATAATAATAATAATTATTATTATTATTATTATTATTATTATAAATTAACAATAACAAAATTAATTACTACACTAATATTAATGATAATAACAATAATAATATTAACATTACTAACTAACAAAATATATATAATATTAACAACAAAAAACGATAATAGTAATAATATCAACACATATTCATAATTTTTATAATGATTTTCTTTATATACATTATAAAAAATAACTATATTTAATTTATTAGCTTACCTTATTTTAATAGTACAACTACGATTTTTTTAACTTATTACTTTAACTTCTGAATTTAATTCTGTATTGCAGTTAATAAATTTAACATTAATATATAAGCAACCTAAAATTAATAATATTAAATTACAAATCAAAATTTATTAACTTGTATTTTCCTTTCAGAATACTGTTGAAAATATATTATTGATCTGAACAAAATATTTTCGTAACTTATCAAATGTATGATAAGAAAGATAAATTGTTAATGTGCAATTGAAAGCGATCGGCAACGTTTATATAGGCATGGAGAAAAATTCTTTTCAATCGAAGAATGGTGGGTGAGCCCGATTTCAGGTTGAAATCGCTGATTACTGTAGTGGTTTCAGAGTCTGAAATCGCAACAGATATCAGCGGTTTCAGACTCTAAAACCGCTGCAGCAGTAAGCGGTTTTAGTATGAAATCGGGCCCACCTTTTTCACTCACTAACAAAACCACTCCATGTGGTAGCGATTTCAGATCCAGATCTCAAATGTGTAAATAGCTTCTGACACACACTAATTTCGTAAATAATTAATTAAAACACATTATTTAAAAAAATATCCCAACATACATGCGCCTCTTATTCAGAATATATTCCTTCTTAGAGAAATATTCAGAATATATTCCTTCTTAGTGAAATACAGTAAATTAACTCCTTAATATCAAATCTTGCTCCATCCCCGAGTAAATATTACGATGTCTTAGTTTAAAATTGCATTATCAATACGCTGTTCCTTCTTTCATATTTTTATTGAGTTATCAAACATTAGATTAAATTCATTATTATAAAAAAAAAATCATCATAAACAAACAATAAAAAAGAAGAATATAAATAATTTTTTTTTTTGCCTTCATCTATTCTGAACAACGATTCCGTGCAACCATGCACTGAATGCTATACATTATCCGATCAGTATGCATCTATACATTAAGCGTTGTGCACCATTTGATTGAACAATATATGTTCAACGCAAGAATTTACAACCCATTTGTTTTTAGCACAATAATTCATCCATAAGTTCTCATTTCATTACCTGTACAAAGTCAATCATAATTCATAATCTCTCTTGCAAAAGAAAATATTACAGTAAACACGAAAATGTTTTTTTGTTATATCATTTTTAATCTTAAAGTTACAATAAGTTAAGTTTTATTAAAAAAACATGCAAGTTGTAACAACGGCTATCTTGATGCTATTAAAATCTTTTTTGATTATTACTTTATTTGTTTTTAGGTGTATTTGGAGACCGAGAGAATCAATTAACAACGTAATCAGACTCTCAACCATTTGAGTTTTGTATGATTTTCAATTATCTCTTTGTTTTTAATTTTATTTAGTTTATCCAATTTTTTTCCTTGTTGAAGCTGAAGAAGCAAACATTTCTAACGGGAAATTAGATCTTTTTTTATTCAGTAAATGATATATTCTTGTGCAAATGATGGTTTCTGAAACGACCAATACATTTTATGAAATAATCATCTCAATTCTCAAAAATAACAGAGAAATCTTGACATGGAATTTCTGGATCACATCATTTCCATCCTATTATTGTGGCAAAAATAAAGAGCGCTTTCCTAATAAAAAATAACATGTCCAAGCTTCAGTGTAAATCAACTGGAAGCTGAAAAGCTTTTCCATCTGAATTCGAAGGATATGAAACTTCACTAACAACCTCAATAAGCATGCTCTCTCACCAAACAGAAGTTCTCAAGTTGAAGTTGAAGGGATCCAAAGTGGGCCAAACTCACATTCATCTGCAATCATTTGTGAATCTAAGTGCAACTAGAATATTTCTTTTTATATCAGGACGAGGAGTTATAGTTCACAGAAAATCAATGCCTAACTTTACATAGTAGCAACTAAGAAATCAGGAATGATGCACATTTAAAAAATCCTTCTCAAGACATGTAGAAAAGAAAAGTAGGAGAGGATATGATACATGGGAATCTAGGGTAGGGGATGTTTTCGAGAACCTCCAATCAAGGACACGCCAAAAAATTCCCAATACATCCTTGTACGATGTTTTCCTCTGCAGCAAAAAAAAGAAAAAAAATACTTGGAGTTTCGTTTTACGATCAGTTGATGATTAATGGTTTCATATGTTTCCCTTCCCTTTCTTTTCCTCAAGAAACATGGGGAACTACCGGGCGTGTTAATCCCTCAGCTCTAGCTGCAGGATTTTTTTACAGCAGCATGTTTCAATCAACTGATTCCTGACAGGACAGACAAATGAGTCAATTTCTTCATACATGTATTCAAAATATGCATGCTTGTGCATTCTGCATCTGTTGATCTCAATGAAAGCATGCTGATGATTAGTCAACAAGCAATAAAAATCACATGCCTTCAACACTTCGTCGTAGGCTAAATTAATCCATATAGATTCCATTTTTTCAAAAATTTCAGGAGTTTACACATTGAGAAAAATACTTTGCTAATCTCAGGTTTGGCTCAATAATACCTAATGTGAATAGGGGCTCATCAAGAATATTAAGAGAGAGCGCATGTGGAATTTGAATGATAATGGTTTTGCAAAATCAACCCTTGCACGATCATGCTCTGAGAATACATCTCTACTGTTTAACAAACATTGGAAGTCACATGAAGATAGCCACTTGATCAACAAACTCAATCAGAAGTTATTTCATGATCAATATACCAAAGACATGCACCTACATGTCTCGTTGACATTGGATTCTCAACTACATATCTTCAAGGATAAAAACTGCCGAGTCTTTTGCAAAGGACGTTGGTTAACATCATCTGCATATGTATGTTTTCTTTTTAGGTTTATAAATGTTTGCATATGACGCAAAAGGAAAGAGACCAGCTGAATATCAATTCAAGGCCAAACATAAATAGTAGGATATGCAGACATCACTATGCATGCATTCATGAGGTGTCTCTTTGTGCGCATGCGTGTGTGTGAGAGAGAGAGAGAGAGAAAGAGAGAGCGGGGGAGATGAGTTGAGATGTTTCTGCATCATTACCTTCAGTTTGCAGTTCTTCCATCATCATTATCATATTTACAAGGACCAATAAATAGCTTGTCAATAAATTAAGAGAATCTGCTTATCCAATTTTGGCCTCCCCATTAATCAAAGCACTCTCGTCCTTGGTAGCGATGGTACTGACAACTTTTTTGCCACTTTTTCTTGGCTTTACTTTGTTGATAGCAGGCCCATCTTTGGCTGATCTCTTATAAACCTTCTTTTGTGAAAATGGAGCATCCTCTTCTGTATCACTTTCTGAAGAAATCACTACTTCTGGAGAACTGGTTTCATCCTTGTGCTCTTCAACCTTCCCTTCAGTTAAACCAACCTTAGGTGAATTTGTAGTTCCTTTAAGATTACCCTTCTCAGTTTCCTTTTTCAGGGCCACAGTAGTTTTTGTAGGGCTACTAGGATTCTGCTTTGCACTGGGCTTCTCTGCAGTTGGCTCGGGAAGTAGGGCCTTGCGACTGAGACGAAGTTGTCCCTTTTCATTTACCTGAATTAGACATTAAAAATCAGAAGAAAGATTATTTTAGGTGGTTTTATTTCAAACTTTCAACACCAAAATTGCTTTATCCCCGTATGAGATGCGGCAGCAACTATTTGAGCAGTATAAACAATATATTGGCATAATGATAAGGATTCAACACCAAAATAATAATAATGGCAATTGTAATGAGGTCATTCAACCATTATATAACCAAATTGAGCTCCATGCAATGATAATTGATCAGGAACAAAATTGAAATTCATATCTCAGGTATAAATGGCATAAAGTCAACAACCTCACATCTTGACAATCTCGTATAGGAATTCGGAATTACAAGGAGGTTTGTGAGCTATAGAAAAGATTTGTGCATTTTTAATCAGATAATGGTTGCTCTATTCATTTTGAGCTTGCATGAAAGAAGAGATTGCACAATGTATGCCGCCATGAAATTTCTATTAGCTGATTATTTTGTTGCCCTTGCAAACATGGCTGTCCCCCATTACATCTCTTCCATCAAGAAATTTTTGGGAGAGCTTATCACTGTTTATTTGCCAGTGCCTTATTCAGTATCTCTATGTCCTAAGTTGCCATGATGGGAATAAGCCTTCATTATGCTAACAATTTATTCAGCTAAATCAATTAACTTGCTCTGTTTGAAAAGGTTAACTCCCATATTCAGTGATAATTGCATCTACAGTAATATCACTGCAGTCCCTCTTTCTCTCTATTTATATATCTACACACACACACACACACAAAAGATAGTTACACCTACAGTAATATCCCTGTGTTATAGGTGTACTTATCAGTATATAAACACATTTTAAAACTGGTGATCCTGAGATCTAAGCATGCTGCTGCAAAGACAACTAAAGATCTGACAAAAATGCTGTATCATAAGCTTAGAAAACCCCAGAAAAGTATTACCCATCAAAGATTTGTCAAACATGCATCATACAAGCAGATGTTTTGTATAAAGTTGATTCAATCAAGCTGCCAAAATGAACATGATCAAACTCAAAGTTGAAGAAAAACATTTCCCGATCCATTTTTCAATATCAGACTTATTGCAAAAAAAGAAACCATGCAGTTCAAAGACCTATCAGGATCTGTACTCTAATTGCCCATCAAAGACCTACCAACAATGTGATGAATAATGCAACACATGCGACAATATGTGATAAACATGATCATAGCAGTTTCAGATATTCAGTCTTAATTATTACCTTTATTACTTGAATTGAAATTGGAAGATCATTACCTCAATAAGTTTAACATCAATACGGTCTCCAACTTTGAAAGCCTGTAACAAAAGTTGTAGGTGTTTCACAAGGTGGAAGGAAACACCTCCTGTAACTGCTAATGAAAGCAAAGGAAAGTTCACTTACATCTTCAGCCTTTGGCAGCCAGCTGGAAGTCAGTTCACTTATATGGCAAAGTCCCTGCATTAGATTCCAAAGTTTTAGCAAATAAATTCTTCATTTACTATCAAGTCCTAGCCTTTTTGCCATATCACATTACAAATTAGCAACGATAGTATATCAACATGAAAAGAAGACAACGAAGCAGAAGAAAGATGGTGACTTATGACATCTGACGAAAAGTTTTATAAATCCCAATGAAAAAAGATCTGTAGATGTAAATTGGGGATTCGATGATAAGTGTTCCCATTGTTCAGATACTTCAAACGGTGATTTCGAGGACTACCGAGCAAACGAAAGGATTGAAAATATCAATAAGCATTTGCTTGTGCAGGAAAGAACACATACCTCCCGGCCTGGAGCTATCTCAACAAAAACTCCATAAGGAGCTACTGATTTGATTTCACAGTTTCTGAGTAAGAAAAAATTTAGTCTCAACAAAAACAATATTTCCAAAAATAAATGCCAATGGCTAAATGAGGATCATACTTCATCCATCCTAAACAACCTATTTCTCTCAAGATTTGAACATAAGTAAAAAAGAAAAGGAAAAAAAAAGAGAGAAAAGAGAAAAAAGTAGCCAACTAAGAAGACATGCCTATAGATATCACCAAGAGTAGGAACCATTGTAAGATTACTGATGATCGATTTAGATTTCTCTAGACTTGACAAATCCTTAGCAGTAATTTTTACCTGAAACAGTAATTGCATCAGCGATCATTGTCAAAATAAAACAATCAAAGAGTAAGCTGGCTAGTTGATCTTACAATTCCATCATCATCTGTGTCAATAGACTCAACTCCTGTTTCTTCTATGATACTCCTTACCTTCTTCCCACCAGAGCCAATGATAATATTAACCTTCTCCGGGTGAACCTGTAACAGATTACAGGGAAAAACAGTACAGAATCAGTTTTAACACTTAAGTTTCAACTGATCAAACAACGGAAAAAGACAAGGAAGATACCTTCATAACATGAATCAATGGAGCATACTTGGACAGCCTTTTACAAGGAGGAGAGGAGCATTTCAACATTTCAGCCGAGAGATGGGGAAAGAAAAAAAGAATTACATTTCAAATAGCCTGGAAAAATATGATCAACAAATTCTGAAACAGTCCTTCCAAAATCATTCTCATCAATGAGGAGAATCCTCATGATGTGAAGGATAAGCAACAACACTTCTAATCTTAACAGAAGTTAAAAGCCTTGTAAAACTAATACCAAAGTAATTTGTGCTCTGTTTAGACATAACAGTGATTCCAAACAACTTTCAAAACGTATTTCCAAAAGTTAAAGAACAAGCTTGACAACTATACCAAGAATATGCTTTCGGCCTTCTTTTGCCTGTAGCAATGCTGACCTCATAACAGGTAAAGTGATTCCTCCAACCTATAATGCAGACAAGATGAATTATTATAATTTACAGTTGTTGAATATAACACCATGAAGTGAATGTGGTGGGCCTTTTCTTCTCTGATCATTGGCTTCCTGAGGGGAAGTTTTTAGAGGAAAAGAAGCATCTCTGGACACAAAATGGACATTTGTTAGGGACCGCAATGCTAGGCCCATAAATGCGAAGGCCCCTTATCCACTTAAAAGGAATTCCTTGTAAGGGAGGAAGCCCCACACACTTATAAGCCACCAACTGCCTAGACAGTTAACCGATGTGGGATCGTAACATTGCCTCCCCCTCCAACAGCCGACTCCCGGCGGCTAGCAGCCCACTGGCGGCTTCTCCCTAAGGGTTCCTCTCCTGGGCCGCTTCCACCGACTCCCGGTTGCTTGTCACCCACTGGCGGCTTCTCCACATAGGGTTCCTCTCCTGGGCCGCCAACCCGGCTCTGATACCATTGTTAGGGAACGCAATGTTAGGCCCATAAATGCGAAGGCCCTTTATCCACTTAAAAGGAATTCCTTGTAAGGGAGGAAGCCCCACACACTTATAAGCCACCAACTGCCTAGGCAGTTAACCGATGTGGGATCGTAACAACATTCATGTGGGAAGAACATATATATGTCTGTACATGATTATGACCTTTATGTCCATCTGAAATGCTGTTACTCCATCCTCATTTCCAGCAACCTGTGATCAACATCATTAAAGGATGCATTTTTTTAAGCTTTGACCGGGAAAAAAAAAAAAACTCAACAAACATTTATATTGATAAAGTATGACAATGAAATAGCAGTAAATGTTACCTTGAAATCCATATCTCCAGATGCATCTTCAGATCCAGTAATGTCAGATAAAATAAGTGGTGTTCCATCACCCCCAAATTCTTTAGTATCAAAGACCATACCCATTGCTATCCCAGCAATCGAGCATTTTACTGGAACCCCAGCATCTTGTAGCGCCAAACAACCCCCACAAACAGAGGCCATGCTGTTTGACAATAAATAGTGAAATGCAATCAGTTATTAATGAATGCATATACTGCACGTAATCTTTAGATTGGAAAATAATTTTTAAGCATAAAAAAAAAGGTATCTGAAGATGATTTGAAAAATCTATTGCCAAATCATAAAAAATATCCTTTATTTGGCTTCTGACCTGGAGGATCCATTGCTCTCGGTTATGGTGCTCTCAACTCGAATGGTGTAGGGAAAATCATCTTCAGAAGGCAATATGGGTTCAAGAGCTCTTTCTGCAAGCATTCCATGTCCAATTTCTCTTCTACTAGGTGCCCCCATTCGCCCAACTTCCCCAACACAAGATGGGGGAAATGAGTACTAATACCAGCACAACATAAGATACTCAAGAGTTAGCAAGTTTGTTTATAGAAAGGAAAGGTCTATTGTATTAGAAAACACAAATATTTCTCAACAACAGACTATAAGATTAGAGGGATTTAAAATTCTGTAGATAAGTTCAGAAAATGATCAACAGAACTCTCGGCCTTCCATTTATGCAGACAAAAATAAGAATACGAATCATGCTCAGATATGAGTCACAGCAAATGATACTCAACCGTGAACAGACTTATCAGTATTAAAATCAACACAAAAATGTTGAAGTACCGTTTGTAAGACAACATGCATCTCTTTTATTCTTTTCTTAATTTTCATTTTCTGCAGGATAACTAAACCAACAACTCACCTTAAGTTTTTTTTTTTTTTTTTTCAGGATGACACTTGGCAAGTTACAGGTTCAAGCATAAAACAGCCTCTCCCAAAAAAAAAAAAAACAAAAGAAAGAAAGAAAGAAAAAAGCAAGCGATAAGTACTATGGATGACCATCTCCCTACACTCATGAACCATTGATGCCTTTTGATATTTCCATTGATTTTTATAGATTGTGGAGAAGAAAAAATCAAATGCATATTAATTAGTCTATACAACTTTTAAGTTATTTCCATTTGTTTTTATACTTCATCATCTACAAAGAGACAAAACAACAAATACGTCACCGAAATCTGAACACAGCAATTTCACAAATCACATAAAATTAAGAAAGAAAAGGCAAACCAACCAAAAAGATAAAAAAGTTGCAAGTTTAGACACATAGGATACTAAAGTTACCCAAAATATCCTTGTAAGCAAAAAGCTCACAATTATTAACAGCATGAATCATATGTTAAGTAACTAAATAACCATTCAGAGAAGAAAAGCGTCAAAAATACCTGAAGATAGAACCTCTTGAACTCATCCACATCCACGAGGTTATCCACCCTTTGTGCCATTTGTTTGTCACCAAGTGTGACCACTGCTAGTGACTGTAAAAGGAAAAAGGATTAGTTATAGACTAACATGCTCAAGCAAATTGACAACAATGTGACAAAGTACAACTGGGTGATGTCCAAAATCTGAAGATACAGATTGTCACAAATCTAGAACATTATTAGCAAATCTAGAGGAGATGCATTTGAAAATCAATGATCAAATGTGCTGTATCATCAACAAAATATACAAGGGGTAACCAGGCTAACAGTGTACAAATAACTAGGCAGATAAGCAAGTTTGCCTAGACAAACTAAGGAATAAATGCATGAAAAAGTGACCCCTTTCAATTCGGAAATTTCACACACGTTTTGTCATCAACAAACTATGTGGTGGTCAATCAAACCATTTCCTGGGAAGGAGCTGGAAGATAACACAGTGGCGAAAGCAATTTACTAACAATAATATCCACAAATACGAAGACAATTGATTCAAGATTTAGGACACCTATATACATACATATCTATTACAAAGTTTACATGCATTAAAACCTGTGTTTCTCCACGAGTGAAAAGAACACTTCCATGGGCCCTAGGAAGCAATCCACATCTCGAGTTAATTGGGCGTATGCCATCTGAAGTTCGTCCATCACTTCTTTTTCCTCCCTGCAACAATTGCAATAATGCAAGATAAACGTAAGACTTGAACATCTCAGTGTCATTCATATTTGGCTAACAAAAGAAAATTTCTACATAATTGGAAAATTGACACTCTTATCACAGTACAGAAGAGTGTATATTTTCATATTCCTTTGATTATATCTACCCACAGGAACCTCAAATAGAAGACAATGCAGTAGGTAAAAAACTTAACAACAGTCTCATTCAAAAAATGATAATCAAAAAATGGCAATGCAAGGGATTGAATAAGAAACAAATTCTGTGCGCATGGGTGCTTTTTATTCTCCCGGGTTAAACTTTAGTCTATAATTGCAACATGAGGTACAATCCCCCAAATAAAACTAGGATATTTCCCCCTTTAACTATCTCTCTTTCTTTCCCTACTTAAACAAATTCTTTAATTTTTAATTAATTTCTAATGCTTTCTCTCTTAAAAAAAAGGCTCTCAATGAAACATAGGATACAAAAAATAAGTAAAACTAACAATGTTCCTCACCTGCACAATCCGTCTCCGCAAGAATTTGGAAGAAACTTCTTTAAATACCAGTTTCACATCTACCTCCAAGAACAACTAGAAGACAAGAATCAAAATATTGTATTAGAAACTTTGATGCAACAGACACTGAGTAGAAATTACATAAATGAAAATTCTATTGAGGATGCAAAGAAGACAAGTACTAATACTGAGTTGAGATTGACCAAATGGAGAAGATTTACAAGAAATTGGCTATAAATATACACATAAATATCTATATGAAGGATGCAAACAAGTGGAAGTACTAGAATGAGCTGAGACTAACCAACGGAGAGGATTTACGTGAAATTGGCTTTATATGAATATCACCTTCATCTACTTCACCATCCACAATGACTTCCTCATCCTCATCTTCATCCTCAAGCAAGTCTGCAACAGTTTCAGTGATTCCAAAAGAAAAATCCTTACTTACGTAGCCCTTTTCTGTAAGTATACTAATAACCTTTTCTTCTAATGATGCAAGGGCCTTTCTTCTAGGTATTTTACTCCTAATCTGTAGCACTTTCACCAACTCATCACCAGCAATCTCCTATCAAAGACGAATTACAAATATTAGATATATGCACCAATGAGACTAGTTGATACTTGAAAGAATTGATAAATTTCTGAAATAGGAAAAAAAAGAGGGGGAAAGAGGAGGAGACCATATGTTCTTGTTAACCACAATTACAAGGTAAAGCATGAACTGCCAAAAAAGCATACTTGAGACAACTCAAGCCTCCAAGTCAAAAATGGGCTCTTTCGTTCAGAAAAGTCGTGTCAAGTATGCATTATAAATGTGAAAGTACAAACTCTGCTTACTGCGTTCTCTCACATATATCAGTGACATGCAGTGGAAAAAAGTAGAATGAAAATGAGAAACTGGCCAATGCCATCATTTGCAATCTCTTGCAACACTAAGTAACTAAGATAAACATCTCAAGATGAAACCTTACACCAAATCTTCAGACAATAGAAAAAGCATAATCTTAATTTGGAATATAGCTTTGTTAATCAAAGATGCAGGGTAATTTAAAGCTTTAAGAAGAAGTCATAAGACACATTTAATAAAGAAGAATGATAAAAAATACCTGCACATAACCATATAGCTCAGGGGGAGGTAGTTTTATTGCATCAAACATTTTTGGCTTCCCACACTCCTTCACCAATTTGTCCATCTCATTGCAAATAGCCCGTACTGCATCCTGACTTTAATGAACAGGCACAAATTTAAGTATCTAAAAGCATTTAGTTGCTGCTGTAGAACTTTTAAAGGAAAATTAGCAGAACAGATTTCCCATAAAAAGCTCATCAACCAACAGATCTAACAAATTCCCCGAAAAAGGCATCATACACATATCAACCACAACTTGAGACAGAAAAAGTTCTCAAAAATAAGACTAAAGAAAAATTTAAGAAAGAAAATACAGAAAAAGGATAAAGATGAGAAAAAGATGGATCTTTTTGTTTAGTCACAAGTTGTACTGCCAGAAATATAATCACTTTTAACATAGATCACCAACAATGATAACTATTAATGTCACACGTCCCTTGCCCTAGTTCCATATCAAGTAACCCATCATGCAACAATTGACAAGAAGCAAAATCTATCAGTGTTTCAAATCTCCACTGTACCTAATTCCTTAATGGATTCCCCGTAAATGAGTAGCAGGTTTATAGGGTTCTCCCAACTACTCAAGAAATTTTCATGCACACACTGATAGGCACCTCCTCACTATATCTTCGTCGTTTTTTATTTTTTTGAGAGGAAAAAGAAAAAAAGATGTCCAAGCGTATACAGGTTGATCCATAGTGCACACTTAAATGAAATGGCAGATAAGCAACATACTTAAATGAAACAAACAACCTGCCCAATTGTCACTGCTTCAAGCAACTTTTCTTCTGGGAGGAAATTACAATAACCCTGCATCAGAGAAAGGAAACATCATGAAAATCCAGCAAAAATAAAAGGCAATCAACAACAAATGTGATGTGAGATTTTTAGTGACAAGTTGTATTCACTCGGTATCTTAATCAACTAGTCAATATAAGGTGTACCTTACAGTAAGGATATTCCAGGACTCTATATCACATTTACTGCATAAATGATGAAGCACGGGGCTGACACATCCATAAATGATTGGTAAAATGAAAGAAAACACACCTAAAGAGCAGCTAAATAGTGAATTGACCAATTGAAGTTTATATCCATGGCAGTAAAACTAAAACACTGAATGTTTTTTTCTTAAAGGCAATGGATGGCTGAGGCAAGGAGTTAGGTAATGGCAACCAGCAACAATAAAAGGCTGACAAGTGACGAATGACTGATGACTCGACTAGAGCTGTGCAAACCTTCTGTTGAATTTTCTAGTTTGATTTTCTTGGTTAAAATTTATATTTCCTAGTTAGATTAGAATTCTATCTTTCCTTATTAGAATAGGTTTAGGACTCTTTTTGTTTTCTTTATAAATAGCTCGTATTTTTTAGGTTTGTTAAGATGAGAGAATTAATAAAATTTTTATTCTCAAAATCTTCACCTTCCAATGTTAGGAAATTATGGAAACACAAAAGAAATCCAGAAGATGACCTCAATCTAAAGATTATGGAAGATCTTGAGAAAGGCAGTTGAGCACATGAACCTCTTTCATGAAACAGGAACCACAGACCAAGCAAGATAAGGTGGGTTTGAAGAGTGATCACTTTACCATCATCATTTGAATGGTGGAGCCAAGATTGAAACAGCTGAATTTCATAGGTACATTCATGCAGAGGAGTCAACTTCTTCAATATCAGCATAGGCAGTATTTGGAAGGAAATAACACCTAAAAGTCTAACAGACTCTTGATATAGGAACGGAAGTCAATCATTTTAAAGCATCTAAAATTGTAGTAGCAATTGCATCAAATCTGTCATTCATTGTTTCAGGTAGCCGATGCAAGAAAACGGACATTCACTGTTTTAAGGTATCATGAGCTAGGACATGCTCAATATTCATGCTCCAATCTACAAATTAGATTAATGGATGCTGAAACTAATGCATGCAACCTTCAAGAACCAATTATCACAAGTATTTTGATAATGAAGATTGACTTATTTCATGTCCAATCAAACAATCTTGGGGTTTTTTCACGAGTTCTTACAACTTAAGTGAAAGAACAATAGGATCAGAAAAATCACAAGGTACACAACATAATGGATAATGGCAATAGTGATAAATAATCATAAAAAGCAATGGGGATGATTTGGCAATAGAAAGCATCCCAATTCTAATAAAGTATTATGGATTACGAGGATAAAGAAATTTCTTGTATTTTCAAGTGTTATGTTCAGCTCAACATGGGTGCTGCTTATAAAGGAGGATAATAAAAGGCTCAAGTTTCAACCTTTGAGAAAGAAACCCATCAACAGTGCATGTAAGGACAGTTGTCTTTTTCAAATTCAAGAGTAGGTGAAAGACCTGATATTGTGCCAATTTTGCATGAACAAAAGAAGATGAGACCTCGAAGATGCATCACATCCATAACACCAAAAAAGAATGTGTTGGAGACGACAGAGAAAATCAAGCTAGAGAGTCAAGACATTTCTAACATGAACAAAGTCTATTCACAGAAAGAGCCAATGCTGACTTTTGAAAAGAGTTGAGTATTCCTTGATAAGTTTGCCATGGGCTGATTGTGGTCAGAATAAGACCAAGACTGGGGGGAAGCCATTTCATTTTAGGTCTCCCATTTGACGAACAAAAACCGAGGGTTTCCAAACCTCGTTTTAGAAAAGAATAAAATCAAACTTTTAGATCTATCCAATTTAAAATTTACATAGCAGAAAAATTCAATGAATTTTCTAAATTTTTACCCCAGATAATACAAATACAAAGCCTAAGCTAACAAAGATAACATTAAAATCACATTCCCATTTTTTTCTAGCCATGGGCCCAACTAATCTAGTACGAGCTGGACTGACCATAATGGAGTAGAGCTCTCCTAGTATTGGTTTTCTTCGTTGGCAAGACTTGAATCCAAAACTTTAATTAAAGAGAACAAGTACCGAACCAATAAATGTTGGTCCAATTTTATGCTATTTTGCATATTAAATTTTAACTATTCATATTAAATTCAAATTTAATAATTTGAAACTAAACACAATTGATAAATCATATACATTCAAGTTTTCAAAATAGTTCCAATCCTAAAAGAAAATTTGTGACAAAAATAACAAATATATGCTCTTATATCACCTTATTAAAAAAAAATTAAAGAAAAATTCTTAAATGAGAATTATATTGAAATTAAAAAATTTTCTCAATATCTTTCATAAGTAAGATTTTATTCCTCTAAACCCCAAGGGCCCAAAAGTATAAGAATTCTTTTTTTTTCAATTTTTTCTTCACCTTTTTGTAACTTTTTTTTTTTTTTGAACAGAAGGTTGAATTGTGGTTAAAATTTAAATTGGAACAAGACAAAAATCATTCATTAAATGAAGACTTTAGCTTTCATGCAACCGCAACTAGCATTTCCTGAATAGTGTAAAAGCGTCCAATTCTAAACTGATTTCCCTATTTTGTTTGGGTTTACAATTTTCCTACTTAATTTTACAAAGGATTTTCTTCCCATCTTTTGGGAGTCTTTTTCAGTTGGTCCTTTTCTTTCATTTGGACACCCTTCTTTTCAGGGATTATGATCTGCTGTAACCAATCTATATTTAGACAGAGTCACCAGTTGTATTTTTATACAAAATTTCAATATAGAGCTTTTATTATACTCTAATTAGTTTCTATTGTTTCTAGGACAATCATTCTATTATAGCCTTAATTCTTGAGATCCAACTGGCCTCAATCCCTTCCACATGTCGCATTATTTTTGTCACAACTTATTCGTTTGTCCAAAAGAAATATTTAATACTCTGGGTCGGTACACGAAGTTCAAGCAATAGTAGAAGAAGAGCTGACCTCTATCATCAATATTGCATCGTTTGTACCAGCCAACACCAAATCCAACTCTGATCCTTCCATCTCCTCGGTTGTTGGGTTCACAATAAACTTATCACCAACAAGACCAACTCGAACTCCTGCAATTGCTTTTGCAGTTGGCACTTCTGAAAGAGCTCTGCAGTGTTTTGTGTGTGAGGACTAAAATATATGCATCTGATGAGGCATCGAGTAAGGAAAATAATTGCATTTACAGTAAAACTCACACTGCTATTCCAGCTGCTGTAACTGCCAAGGCATCAGGGGGATGCAGACCATCATAGCTAAAAACCTGGTTAAAAGAAAAAAGATAACAGTTATTCTTAGAATTTATGACCCATCAAATAAAAATACAAGCACATCAAATTTCAAAAGTTTGATGATCAAGGCAATGATTACTGGAACATAAATTTGATGTCAAAATTAACCATCCAATGTATAATTGTCAATCTAAAATGAATTTTCTAAATTCCAAATTGCGAATCTCATGGTTTACAGGATTATCAACCCATACACATTATTTGGAACAACTAAAGAATTATGCTTCTGTCATTTCAGTGTAGTTATTTTATTTTCCATTTCAAAACGCTAATCAGTTGCCAACCAATCGTCTAGAAGTAGCAATTGCCAACACAAGGATCAAAGTAAGTTGGACAAGTATGAACAAATTTACTAAATTGAGCATTTTTCAAAGTATACCAGCCTGAAACTAATTGTATGAATCTCAAAAATTCTAGAATAGTTATGATTCCTCCATCTTTGTCATACTTGCTATTTTCTTTACCAGTAAATACAATAGTTAATATTATAAAGTCAAGACTGAGTCAAAAGTTAAAAAAGAAAATATTAGGAAAAGAAAAAGACATGAATGAAGGCTCAGCTTTCATTTTCGTAGGGATCTTCTTTCGACATTCTTCCCTTCTACCTTTTTTTATACTCAATATCCCATGCCATTGAATTTGATACTTACAAGGGCAATCAAATAAGCTGAAAATGTTCAAAAGGGAAAAACCAAAAAAAGGATGCTGACCATTTCATTTGCATACAAATATTCTCTCAAATTCTTCTCTTCTGCCATTTTTTACACTTGCCATCATCTTCTGTCCTTGAAATAACAACTAATAAGGACAACCCAAGTTTGCATCTGATCTTAACTTGAAAAAGGCTATCTCATACGAACAAGTTTAAGAGCAAAACTATCTGCATATATTCCTGCTTAGGACCTTGCTTTCCTGGGGACATAATTTATCAATGGCCCCAGATCTCATTCTTATATATACCATAATGTCTCCAGCTTAAAATTGCTTGATAATATAATCAGATTTCATTATCTGAAATTAAATGATATCTTCTATTCTGGCAAAGATCAGGAAATGTGCCAAACAGTCTTTACTCCTTCAAGCTAATTTTGGTAATTCAGAAAGATAAACAAAACTTACATTAAAACAAATTAAACTCTTCAATTACTGACATGGAACTTACCCAGGACAGTATCTGAGTCTCATGGTAGAAACCCTTGGGCATAGTGGGGCGCAAAGGCCTATCAATTAATCTGCATATGAGAACCTAGAAACAAAAAGTGAAACACGTATACATATAAATAGGTAGAATTGAAAAAAGAAAAATTAGATTGTAAAAGGTAATTGCCACACATTTAGTATCAAAGCTAGAAAACTACATGTACACCCACGTTATCCAAAATAAACAGTTTTTTGATACACTAATAAATTGAGTTGTCCATTGATCCACAAATTAGTTGGGGCATCAGAACAATGCAGGTGAACAAACAGCAGCCATTTTGCAGGGAGACAGAATGAAGGAAAATAGAAATTAGTCTCTTAGAATACAGAGAAATTTGAAAAGAATTGGGCAAAAGGAACTGATTCTAAGGAAACCAACAATAAGAAAGAGGTAAAAAGCAGAGTAAGAGAATTGAATAGGATATTTCTTACAGACTCTATAGTCAAAAGTAAGCTTGTTCATGCAAGGGTGGGTTCAGGCTGGGCCCAATCCAGCTTGGGTTTTTATGCATATACCTAAGCCTGCTCAAACCTGGATGGTTGGGACTAACATTTACCAAACAAGGCCCAGAGGAACCAAACATAGAAAAATATAGGTAAAAAGTTTGTCGGTGGGCTTAGATCTTAGAGGAGTGAAAACTCCAAACCCATCCCACATTAATAACAGGTCTCTGTCTAGCCAGCCAGGTCAGTGCTGAGCAGAAAAACTTCCGCCATTGGCTAAATTTTAGTCATCAGGCCCAGTAGATCTACTTAAAGGCAAGTGCTTCAGCTATCAGTTCAGTTAAACATTTCTTATCCTCGGTCTGGGGTGGCTAATACCTCGTGATCTTTTGCCCTGCCTTCTCGCTTGAAAAATCCCCCACTAGAGATTTCAAATATAGAAAAGGAAACATCAGCCTTCTTCAGGTTATCCATGAACAAAGTAAAAACTTGGAAATTATGTCGAGACTTACCTTGTCCGACCTGCTGCTGAAAAACGCTCTTGATAATTTACAGAAAGAGGGAAAAAATCAGATGGCTCACTTGGGACGTCATCCAAACAAACAGATGTATAGATTATCTACAAAAAGAAGCATCAATAAATTGGTTTAAATGGGCAAGCAAGTAAAGAAAATCCATGAAATCAGCACTAAAAAGTTCAACACAGCAATTGTGAAACTTATGCAGAAGATTTATAATAGTAAAATATAAAAATATGACCAGTAGAGTGCTCCACAGGCAAACTATGTCAAAGGCTTTAAACTTAGACCAGGCAACTTTCATTCACTTTCCTATAAATTTTAGCTCAGCAAAAAAATCTCGATTATCATGTATAAGCAATTTATATTTAAGGCTCTGTTCAGTATTGATTAAGTTTCCATGTTTTTTTTTTTTTAAATGAAAATGTGTTTGGCAAAGAGACGGAGTTTTTCATTTCTATGTGAAGATTTTATGAACTTAAGAGTTTCTATTATCTCGAATTACCCTAAAATAATGATACAAAGGTATATTTATAGGTATACAAGTAATAAAAGAAAAATTACTATTTTACCCTTAATTACAACCTATTATCTAACAAAATACATTGACCAACACTCCCCCTCAAGTTGGTGCAAAAATATTACACATGCCCAACTTACAAACTATGGCGTGGAAAGCTCGACTACCGAGTTCTTTTGTAAAAATATTAGCTAATTGTCTGTCCGACGTTACATAAAATAAGCTTAAAACACCATCAGATAATTTTTCTTTGATGAGCAATACTGATTGCAGCTTTGTTGTCACAATACAAAAATAGTTGGTCCCTTTTAGCCAAATTCAACTCTGGTAATAACTTCGGCAACTATAACAACTCACAAACACCTTGAGCCATAGCTTTATATTCTGCTTCTGCACTTGATCTTGCAACTACACTCTGTTTCTTGCTTCTCCAAGTGACTAAGTTACCTTCCACAAATGTACAATAACCAGAAGTTGATCTTCTATCATCTAAAGATCCAGCCCAATCTACATCTTTGAAAGCTTCAATTCTTAGATGACCATTTTTTGAAAAAAGAATACCTCTTCCTGGAGCTGATTTTAAATACCTCAAAATGCGAAAAACAGCCTGTTGATGAAATTCTCTTGGATCATGCATAAACTGAATCACCAAGCTAACTGCATAAGCAATATCTGGTCTAGTGTGGGATAGATAGATAAGTCTACCGATCAATCTTTAATATCTGCCTTTATCAACTGAACCTTCAGTCCCTGTTTGTAACTTATAATTACTTTCAATGGGTGTATCTGCTAGTTTGTATCCCAACATACCAGTTTCATCCAAAAGATCCGGAACATATTTTCTTTGAGAAATGAAGATTTTGAGAACTCAAGATTTTCTATTATCTCGAATTACCCTAAAATAATGATACAAGGTATATTTATAGGTATACAAGTAGTAAAAGAAGAAAATACTATTCTACCCTTAATTACAACCTAACAAAATACATTAACCAACACTCCCCCTCAAGTTGGTGCAAAGATATTACACATGCCCAACTTGCAAACTATGGCGTGGAAAGCTCGACTACTGAGTCCTTTTGTAAAAACATCAGCTAATTGTCTGTCCGACGTTACATGAAATAAGCTTAAAACACCATCAGATAATTTTTCTTTGATGAAGTGTCGATCAATTTCAATATGTTTTGTCCTGTCATGTTGAACTGGATTATGAGCAATACTGATTGCAGCTTTGTTGTCACAATACAAAAATAGTCGGTCCCTTTTAGCCAAATTCAACTCTGCTACTAACTTCTGCAACCATAACAACTCACAAACACCTTGAGCCATAGCTCTATATTCTGCTTCTGCACTTGATCTTGCAACTACACTCTGTTTCTTGCTTCTCCAAGTGACTAAGTTACCTCCCACAAATGTACAATAACCAGAGGTTGATCTTCTATCATCTAAAGATCCAGCCCAATCTGCATCTGTGAAAGCTTCAATTCTTAGATGACCATTTTTTGAAAAAAGAATACCTCTTCCTGGAGCTGATTTTAAATACCTCAAAATGCGAAAAACAGTCTGTTGATGAGATTCTCTTGGATCATGCATGAACTGACTCACCAAGCTAACTGCATAAGCAATATCTGGTCTAGTGTGGGATAGATAGATAAGTCTACCAACCAATCTTTGATATCTGCCCTTATCAACTGCACCTTCAGTCCCTGTTTGTAACTTATGGTTACTTTCAATGGGTGTATCTGCTGGTTTGCATCCCAACATACCAGTTTCATCCAAAAGATCCAGAACATATTTTCTTTGAGAAATGAAGATCCCTTTGGTTGATCTGGCAACTTCAATTCCCAAGAAATATTGTAGCTTTCCAAGATCCTTGATTTCAAACTCCTGAGTTAAGAGCTTCTTCAGTCGAACCATTTCTTCTTTATCATCCCCTGTCATCACTATGTCATCAACATAAACAATGAGAAGAGTAATCTTACCCTTGGAGTGCCTCATAAAGAGGGTATGATCAGCATTACTTTGCTGATAACCAAAGGATATCATAGCTTTGCTGAATCTGCCAAACCAAGCTCTCGGAGATTGTTTCAACCCATATAAGGCTTTCTTCAGTCTGCACACCTTTCCTTGTGTTCTCTCATCATCAAAACCAGGAGGAATCTCCATATAAACCTCTTCTTCCAGGTCCCCATGAAGAAATGCATTCTTCACATCAAATTGCAGCAAATCCCAATCCAAGTTAGCTGCACAAGATTCTAATGGTATTCATTTTAGCAACTGGTGCAAATGTCTCCTGATAGTCAACTCCATAAGTCTGAGTGAATCCCTTTGCCACTAATCTAGCTTTAAATCTTTCAATGGAACCATCAGCTTTGTGTTTTATTGTGAACACCCACTTACAACCAACTATCTTTTTGTCTGAAGATGCAACTAGTTCCCAGGTTTCATTTTTAGAGAGGGCTTTCATTTCTTCAACCATAGCTTCTCTCCACTTTGGATCCTTGATAGCTTCTCTCCAATCCTGTGGAATAGACATAGAGGAAAGAGACAAGGCAAATGCTCTATAGGAAGGAGACAAGGAATCATAAGAGACAAAGTTAGAGATGGAATGTTTTGTACACGACCTGACTCCTTTCCTTTGAGCAATGGGCAAATTTAAATCAGAATCAAGAGATAAATCAGAATCAAGAAGTGACTCACCCGAGGATTCTGGCAGTGTAGAATGCATGATGGCTTCTTCAGACCTATTCTTCCTCGAGTATCTCAACAAGTCAGGTCTATCTAAACGACCACCAACACCAACAACATTCTCCTCCCCCTGAACATCAACATTCTGTTCCTGAATAACAATCCCTTCGTTTTTCCTTTGAACTAGATCATGAGATAACACAGGTACATTCATCACCACTTCTTCACTATTCTCCCCCTGAAGAGGTGACTGGATACTGCCAAAATAAGGTTCAGACTCCCGAAAGGTAACATCCATACTCACATAGAATTTCCTAGATGGAGGATGATAACACTTATATCCCTTTTGAGTTGGAGAATATCCAACGAACACACATCTCAGTTCTCTCGGATCTAATTTCCCAACATTCCTAGTATGAACAAAGCAAACACATCCAAAAATCTTTGGTGGAACAGTATAGCCAGTTTTCCCGATTAAAACTTCTACAGGAGTTCTAAAGTTAAGAGCTTTGAGAGGCATTCGATTAATAAGATAGGTAGCCGCTAACACAGCATCTCCCCAATATGACTTTGGAACATGCATGGTAAACATAAGAGATCTAGCAACTTCTAACAAATGCCTATTTTTTCTTTCAGCTACACCATTTTGAGCACTAGTATAAGGACAACTAGTTTGGTGAATAATCCCATGAGACTCCAAATAAGTACCCAACCTACTATCCATATATTCTGTTCCATTATCAGACCGCAAAACTTTTATTTTAGCATCAAATTGAGTGGCAATCATTTTATGGAAAAATTGAAAACAGGAGAAAACATCACTCTTTGCTTTAATCAAATACACCCAAGTCATTCTAGTGCAACAATCAATGAAAGTAACAAACCATCGATTTCCAGACAAAGAGACAGTTTGTGTAGGTCCCCAAACATCAGAATGAACAATCATAAATGGCTCACTGGCTTTATTATCACTCAAAGGATACGAGTTTTTAGTATGTTTAGCATACTCACAAGCATCACAAGATAAACAATCAAACCGAGTTCTAGCAAATAAACTAGGATATAGTTTTTCTAAAACAAAAAATGACGGGTGTCCTAATCGCCTATGCCACTGAATGATCTCCTGGTTGACATCCTGATACCCCCCAAAAAGAGCCAACTCTTGACTGTCTTCCAGCATATATAAGCCATCATGCTCTCTACCACTGCCAATCCTCTTTCCTGTTTGAAGATCCTGAAGAATACAAAAATCAGGGAAAAATTCAACTTTACAGTTAAGAGTTTTAGTGATAGCACTGACAGATAAAAGATTGACAGGAAATTGAGGAACATGAAGAACAGAAGACAATTTAATATTAGGAGTACAAACAACAGAACCTGTCCCAGAAATAGGGGTTAATGACCCATCAGCCACCCTGACACTATCCCTTTTTAAACAAGGAGAGTAATTAAGAAAGCCTTTTGAAGTGCCTGTCATATGTCTATTCGCACCAGAATCAATAATCCATGAGTTATGGTGAGAGAAAGTAGTACCTGACTTAACCAAATTAGAGGTAGCACTGGAGGAAGGAGTAAGCTGAGACAGGAGACGCCTGAAATGCAAAATCTCATCAGAGGAAAGACTCTCAACTGAAGCTGACTCCTTAGATGATTCCACTGTTTCTAACACATGTGCTTGAGCCCTTGTTGGATTAACTCGTTTTCCCCCACGGCCCCTACTAGGTCTCCCATGCAACTTCCAGCAAGTCTCTTTAGTGTGCCTTGGCTTACCACAGTAATCACAGAGCAAATGATCTTTATCAAAAAGAATCCCTTTTGGTTGCTCAAGAGAGGTATGGGCAGTCAAACCCGACTTGTCAATAGGTGCAGTATAAAGCATAGCCCCTCTCCTGGTCTCTTCCTGCTGAATTAAAGAATGTGCCTCCTCAAGTGAAGGGAAAGGAGTTCTGCCAATAACTTGAACTCGCACTTGATCAAATTCAGGATTTAAACTAGCCAGAAAATCATAAACCCTCTCCTTTTCAATCATCTTTTGAATCAGCACCGCATCATCAACACATTTTGCTTGAAAGTCCTGATAATAATTCAGTTCCTGCCATAAACTACCCAATTCAGAGAAATAATCTGAAACAGTAAGCTCACCTTGTTTTGTACCATGAACTTTGTTCCTGAGTTCAAAGATACGAGCATCATTTCCCATTCGAGAGTAGGTGGTTTTTGCAGCTTTCCATATCTTTTCTGCAGTGTCAAGCAATAAATACTGTCTAGAGATCTTAGGATGCATTGAATTTAAGAGCCAAGACATAACCAGTGAATTATCTGAGTCCCATTGATTAAAATTAGGATCGGTGATAGATGGTGGTTTTTTACTTCCATCGATATAAACCTGCAACCTTCTAGCCTTGATCGACAATAAACACGATCTAGACCAGGCTAAATAAGTACTGCTCCCCTCAAGTTTAACCGGGCTAATTTGAGAATAGGGACTGTCATTGATGGAATAATGTTTCTCAACTTCCTTATGATCATCCTTAATATTTGACATAATTAACAAGCCAAAAAAGGATAAAAAACAGCAGGAAAAAGAAACCCCGAAAAAATAGAACTTGTTCGCGCGTGACCCAGAAACCGAGGTGGTCGGAAGTCACCGGAGATCAGTGGGTTGGAGGCGAAAAAGGGCGGCGATCAGGTTGGGAAAAAAATCGGCAGCAAAAAGTGGCCGGAGGCGGTGGCACGCGCCACATGCGCCGGCGCGTGGAGAGAGGGCAGAAAGCTTCTGACGGCGCGTGTACTCACGCGCGGCTTCTGACGGCGCCGGAAATTGGGTCACCGGTCGATATTCACCCGATCTACCTTCCTGTGGGGGCGGTGTTGAAAGAATAGGTCTGAAACTCGACCTTTTAGACTCGCCGGAAAAATAGAGGTTACCGGAAAAAACCAACTGCGGAAGGGAGTTAACTCGACCTTCGAAACGGCAGTGGCTCTGATACCATGAAGATTTTGAGAACTCAAGATTTTCTATTATCTCGAATTACCCTAAAATAATGATACAAGGTATATTTATAGGTATACAAGTAGTAAAAGAAGAAAATACTATTCTACCCTTAATTACAACCTAACAAAATACATTAACCAACAAGAAATGAAGATCCCTTTGGTTGATCTGGCAACTTCAATTCCCAAGAAATATTGTAGCTTTCCAAGATCCTTGATTTCAAACTCCTGAGTTAAGAGCTTCTTCAGTCGAACCATTTCTTCTTTATCATCCCCTGTCATCACTATGTCATCAACATAAACAATAAGAAGAGTGATCTTACCCTTGGAGTGCCTCATAAAGAGGGTATGATCAGCATTATTTTGCTGATAACCAAAGAATATCATAGTTTTGCTAAATCTGTCAAACCAAGCTCTCAGAAATTGTTTCAACCCATACAAGGCTTTCTTCAGTCTGCACACCTTTCCTTGTGTTCTCTCATCATCAAAACCAGGAGGAATCTCCATATAAACCTCTTCTTCCAGGTCCCCATGAAGAAATGCATTCTTCACATCAAATTGCAGCAAATTCCAATCCAAGTTAGCTGCACAAGATAGCAAGATTCTAATGGTATTCATTTTAGCAACTTGTGCAAATGTATCCTGATAGTCAACTCCATAAGTCTGGGTGAATCCCTTTGCCACTAATCAAGCTTTAAATCTTTCAATTGAACCATCAGCTTTGTGTTTTATTGTGAACACCCACTTACAACCAACTAACTTTTTGTCTAAAGATGCAACTAGTTCCCAGATTTCATTTTTAGAGAGGGCTTCATTTCTTCAACCATAGCTTCTTTCCACTTTGGATCCTTGATAGCTTCTCTCCAATCCTGTGGAATAGACATAGAGGAAAGAGACAAGGCAAAGGCTCTATAGGAAGGAGACAAAGAATCATAATAGACAAAGTTAGAGATGGAATGTTTTGTACACGACCTGACTCCTATCCTTTGAGCAATGGACAAATTTAAATCAGAATCAAGAGATAAATCAGAATCAAGAAGTGACTCACCCGAGGATTCTGGCAGTGTAGAATGCATGATGGCTTCTTCAGACTTATTCTTTCTCGAGTATCTCAATAAGTCAGGTCTATCTAAACGACCACCAACACCAATAACATTCTCCTCCCCCTGAACATCAACATTCTGCTCCTGAATAACAATCCCTTCGTTTTTCCTTTGAACTAGATCCTGAGGTAGCACAGGTACATTCATCACCACTTCTTCACTATTCTCCCCCTGAAGAGGTGATTGGATACTGCCAAAACAAGGTTCAGACTCCCAAAAGGTAACATCCATACTCACATAAAATTTCCTAGATGGAGGATAATAACACTTATATCCCTTTTGAGTTGGAGAATATCCAACGAACACACATCTCAGTGCTCTCGCATCTAATTTCCCAACATTTCTAGTATGAACAAAGCAAACACATCCAAAAATCTTTGGTGGAACAGTATAGCAAGTTTTCCCGGTTAAGGCTTCTACAGGAGTCCTAAAGTTAAGAGCTTTGAGAGGCATTCGATTAATAAGATAAGCAGCCGCTAGTACATCATCCCCCCAATATGACTTTGGAACATGCATGATAAACATAATAGATCTAGCAACTTCTAACAAATGCCTATTTTTTCTTTCAGCTACACCATTTTGAGCACTAGTATAAGGACAACTACTTTGGTGAATAATCTCATTAGACTCCAAATAAATACCAAACCTACTATCCATATATTCTGTCCCATTATCAGACCGCAAAACTTTTATTTTAGCATCAAATTGGGTGGCAACCATTTTATGGAAAAATTGAAAACAGGAGAACATCACTCTTTGCTTTAATCAAATACACTCAAGTCATTCTAGTGCAACAATCAATGAAAGTAACAAACCATCGATTTCCAGACAAAGAGATAGTTTGTGTAGGCCCCCAAACATTAGAATGAACAATCATAAATGACTCACTGGCTTTATTATCACTCAAAGGATACGAGTTTTTAGTATGTTTAGCATACTCACAAGCATCACAAAATAAAAAATCAAACCGAGTTCTATCAAATAAATTAGGATATAGTTTTTCTAAAATAAAAAATGATGGGTATCCTAATCGCCTATGCCACTGAATGATCTCCTGGTTGACATCCTGATACCCCCCAAAAAGAGCCAACTCTTGACTGTCTTCCAGCATATATAAGCCATCATGCTCTCTACCATTGCCAATCCTCTTCCCTGTTTGAAGATCCTGAAGACTACAAAAATCAGGAAAAAATTCAACCTTACAGTTAAGAGTTTTAGTGATAACACTGACAGATAAAAGATTGACAGGGAATTGAGGAACATGAAGAACAAAAGACAATTTAATATTAAGAGTACAAACAACAGAATCTGTCCCAAAAATAGGGGTTAATGACCCATCAGCCACCCTGACACTATCCCTTTTTAAACAAGGAGAGTAGTTAATAAAGCCTTTTGAAGTGCCTGTCATATCTCTATTCGCACCAAAATCAATAATTCATGAGTTATGACGAGAGAAAGTAGTAGCTGACTTGACCAAATTAGAGGTAGCACTGGAGGAAGGAGTAAGCTGAGACGCCTGAAATGCAAAATCTCATCAGAGGAGAGACTCTCAACTGAAGCCGACTCCTTAGATGATTCCACTGTTTCTAACACGTGCTTGAGCCCTTGTTGGATTAACTCATTTTCCCCCACGGCCCCTACTAGGTCTCCCATGCAACTTTCAGCAAGTCTCTTTAGTGTGCCTTGGCTTACCACAGTAATTACAGAGCAAATGATCTTTATCAAAAATAATCCCTTTTAGTTGCTCAACAGAGGTATGGGCAGTCAAACCCGACTTGTCGATAGGTGCAGTATAAAGCATAGCACCTCTCCTGGTCTCTTCCTGCTGAATTAAAGAATGTGCCTCCTCAAGTGAAGGAAAAGGAGTTCTGCCAATAACTTGAACTCGCACTTGATCAAATTCAGGATTTAAACCAGCTAGAAAATCATAAACCATCTCCTTTTCAATCATCTTTTGAATCAGCACCGTATCATCAATACATTTTGCTTGAAAGTCCTGATAATAATCCAGTTTCTGCCATAAACTACACAATTCAGAGAAATAATCTGAAATAGTAAGCTCACCTTGTTTTGTACCATGAACTTTGTTCCTGAGTTCAAAGATACGAGCATCATTTCCCATTCGAGAATAGGTGGTTTTTGCAGCTTTACATATCTTCTTTGCAGTGTCAAGCAATAAATTTTGTCTAAAGATCTTAGGATGCATCGAATTTATGAGCCAAGATATAACCAGTGAATTATCTGAGTCCCATTGATTAAAATTAGGATCGGTGACAGATGGTGGTTTTTTTACTTCCATCGATATAAGCCTGCAACCTTCTAGCCTTGATTGACAATAAACACGATCGAGACCAAGCTAAATAAGTACTACTCCCCTCAAGTTTAACTGGACTAATTTGAGAATAGGGACTGTCATTAATGGAATGATGTTTCTCAATCTCCTTATGATCATCCTTAATATTTGACATAATGAAAAAGCCAAAAAAGGATCAAAAAACAGCAGGAAAAATATTAACCCAGGAAAACAGAACCTGTTCATTGCGTGACCCAGAAATCGAGGTGGTCGGAAGTCACTGGAGATTAGTGGGTTGGAGGCGAAAAAGGGCGGCAAGAAGGTCGGCAGAAAAAACGGCAGCAAAAGCTGGCCGGAGGTGGTGGCCCGCGCCACACGCGCCGATGCGTGGGGAAAGGGCAGAATCATTTGATCGGCGGGTGAGCTCACGCGTGGCTTCTGACGGCACCGGACACTGGGACACCGGCTGATCTTCACCCGATCTACCTTCCTATGGGGGCGTTGTCGAAAGAGGAGGTCTGGAACATGACCTTCTAGACTCGCCGAAAAAATAGAGGTTACCGAAAATAAACCAACTGCGAAAGGGAGTGAACTCGACCTTCGAAACGGTAGTGGCTCTGATATCATAAAGATTTTGTGAACTCAAGAGTTTCTATTATCTCAAATTACCCTAAAATAATGATACAATGATATATTTATAGGTATACAAGTAGTAAAAGAAAAATTACTATTCTACCCTTAATTACAACTTATTATCTAACAAAATACATTAACCAACACTATGAAATTCTAAGGAAGTGTTTTCCTAAACAAAAAAGGAATCAAGTAATTTTCAAAAGATGGATTTTAGACTTTAACTTATTAATTTGCCAGAACTCTATTCTGTCTTGTTTCTTCTTCTTCTTCTTCTTTTGTTGGAGTCTCGACCACTGCCACTCAAGCAGCCGGCGTCGCCCCACTTCTTGAGCTCCACTACCGCCGCCGCCGATCACTTTTTGGGTGCCGCTGCCAGTTGAGAAGAAAGAAAGATTGGTGTTTTTCCTATTCACTGCTCTGACTATTTTTGTTCTTTGCTCTGAATTTCTTTGGGTGCATTTGGTAATGGTTATTGTTATGATATGTACAGCTGTTAGATAAGATAATTAGCTTAATTATAGGGATTTGTTATTAGCTTAATTATAAGGATTTGTTATTTCCTAATTCAACTCTTGTTTACATTATAAATACCTGTATATTTTCTCCAATGAAATAGTGAATTATCTCTCACTTTCACATAGTATCAGAGCAAGGTTGAGTTTCTGAGTTATGTGGTTGAGTTTTCGCTTCTGGGATTTCTAGGTTACTGTATCAGTAACGTCTCCTCTTTGGGTCACCTGTCTATGACCATTCTTCTTTCTCACCACCACCACAGGGAGGTTTGCCTCTGACATTCCGGCCATTTCCCCTTTTCCGGTGACCATCGGAGCCGCGAGTGAGCCTCACGCGCTGCTCGAAAATCACCGCCCTTCCTCACGCGGCAGCGAGTGACAACGTGTGGTTTGTCCGCCAGTCCTCCAATTTCAGATCCAGCGTCACCTGAGTGTCTCCGACCAGATCGCAATGTCGGTTTTTTCATCTGGTCTCTTCTAAGCTCTCTTTCTCTCAGATTCGTTCCTGCCTCTCTCTCCGGTGTGGGTTTTGTTTTCCTGCCTGTGGGTTCTGTTCTCACATATGCTTGCTGGTGCTGCTTCTTGGTGAGGTATATTGATCTCTTTGTTGCATTGTTGATTTTATTGTCTAAAGTTATTCGCAACGGGTTTAAATGGCTGAGAATAGTGATAAAAAGAGTTACTGAAATTATGTTTGGTTCTTCTAAAATTACGGATAGAAAACTGACTGAAAGTAACAATTATGCACAATGAAAAAGAACAATTGGTAGATTTGTGACGAGTGTAAACTTGGAGGACCATTTAATTAGTAATCCACAGACTAAGGATGATTCTATTAGTCGAAAGAAATGGTTAATGGAGGATTATAAGTTGTTTAATCAAATGCAGAATACTTTAGATCCTGTTGTTGATGATGTTGTGAATAATTGTGATAGTGTAAAAGAATTATTGGAATATCTAGAATTTTTGTATGCTTGCAAACAAGATATGTCTCGTGTCCATGATTTATTGCTAAAGATTTATCGAGCGAAAGAAAAAGGTCGCTCCCTGTTCCAGTATTATACAGAAGTGAAACAAGCTTTTGAAGAAAAGCGGGCTATGTTTCCTATTGTTGTTGACATTAAACAAATGCAAGAACAAGAGGAGCATCTTGTGGTACAGTGTTTCTTAACAGGATTGGGTTCTGAATATGATGTGGCACGTACACAATTGTTAACTGGTGAGTCACTTCTTTCTTTTACTGAAGTTTATGCTCGTTTACTTCGAGTTTGTAAAGACGGTTATTTGCCTTCTGGTATAGTACCCAATGATACAGTGGCATTGGTTAGTAATGTTTCGAATAGTAATCGCTGAGGTAAAGGTGAAAATAGCAGTTCTGTTGTTGAGAATAGTAGTAATTCTCGTACATGTCATTATTGTTAAGTTGAGGGACACATTAAAAAGAATTGTTGGAAATTACATGGGAAACCCTCCAAGAACTCAAGTCAGATGAATAATAAAAGGTTTGCAAATGTAGCTACTCAAGATGGCATCCTACCGCTTCCACAGTCATCCTTACCATCTGTCACCATTTCAGCGGATGAATATACTCGTTTAACTGCCACTTATGATTCACAGCAGTTATCTTCTAGGACTTCAGCTTTGGCTAATACAGGTAGCCCTACTGTATGTCTTTCCACCTCATCTCGTAGTTGGGTTATTGACTCAGGTGCTACCGATCATATGACCGGCAACACAGATATTCTCTCTTTCAAATTTACTGCTAATTTACCTTGTGTTACTTTAGCCAATGGATCTACTGCTTCTGTAATTGGGCGTGAAATAGCAAACCCAACAAAATCTCTTCCATTGTTATATGTTTTATATTTACCATAATTTCCTTTTAACTTGTTATCTGTTAGTTAAATTACCCAAAATCTTAACTTTCGTGTTATTTTTTATCCCAATTATTGTCTTTGTCAGGATTTTGGGACGAAGCAGATTCTTGGTAGAGGGTGTCTGGTGAATGGCGTGTATGCTCTTGAATCAACTTCTCAACTAGTGCCTCAATCCATTGCTTGCACAAGTTCATCTTCTTTTCTGCAACTTCATTGTCGTTTTGGTCATCCTCCTCTTTCCCTTTTACAAAAGTTATGTCCTAATCTTAAAAAGGAGTCTACTTTAGAGTGTGAAACTTGTCAATTTGCTAAATACCATAGAGTATTTTATCCTCCTAGACTAAATAAACGTGTTGAGTCTTCTTTTTACTTAGTTCATACTGATGTATGGGGTCCATGTCCTGCTATATCCAAACTTGGCTATTATCGGATTACTTGGCTTTATCTTATGAAATCTCGATCAAAGTTGTTTACTATATTTTGTGCTTTTCATGCTAAAATTAAGACTCAATTCAATAAATTCATCTGTATTTTGAAAAGTGATAATGTTAAAAAATATGTTTCTCATTCTTTTAAATCTTATCTCTCTGAGCATGATATCATTTATCAGTCTTCTTGTATTGTTACCCCTCAGCAAAATAGTGTAGCTGAACGGAAGAAACGTCACTTATTAGAAGTTGCTCGAACACTAATGTTTCATATGCAGGTTCCTAAAATATTTTGGGTAGATGCTGTTTCTACTGCTTGTTTTCTAATCAACGGAATGCCATCTTCTGTTCTTGACGGTCAGATTCCGTATTCTCTTCTTTTTCTCTCATCTACCCTATTTCATCTTGCTCCTCGGATTTTTGGGTGTACTTGCTTTGTTCAAGACATGCGACCTCAGGTTTGAAAACTTGATCCTAAATCTCTTAAATGTGTCTTTCTGGGATACTCTCGTGAACAAAAGGGGTATCGTTGTTACTCACCTTCTTTGGGTCGTTATTTGGTATCCGCTGATATTACATTTTTTGAGCATACACCTTTCTTTGGTTTCTCTGCGTCCTCTCCTTCACCCTCTAGTGATTCAGGGGATGATTTTCTTATTTATACTGTTAGTGAACAGGTAGTATCTCCTCCTTCTTGACCTATTATTCGTCAAGTTTACTCTCGACGTGTGCACCATTCTATCGAGACACCTCCTACTCCTGCTTCGTCTTCAGATCCTCCACCACAACCAGATACTAGCTTTGACCTTCCTATTGCTCTTCGCAAAGGTAAACACATATGTACTTACCTGTTTCTTCTTTTGTGTCTTACCATGCTTTATCACCTTCCTCCAAGTCTTTTGTAGCTTCCTTAGATTCTATTGTTGTTCCAACGTCCCTTGCTGAAGCATTAGCTCATGATGGTTGGCAAGCTGCAATGAAAGAAGAGATGATGGCCTTAGAGCAGAACTATACTTGGGATCTTATACCTTTGCCCTCCCAGAAAAAGGCTATTGACTGTAAGTGGGTTTTACTGTTAAAATGAATCCTGATGGCTCTGTTGCTCAATTGAAAGCTCGATTGGTTGCTAAAAAATATGCACAAAAAAATGGAGTGGATTATTCGGAGACCTTTTCTCCAGTTGCAAAACTTTCTTCTGTTCGATTGTTTATCTCCTTAGCTGCTAATTACAGTTGGCCACTTCATCAACTTGATGTGAAGAATGCATTCTTGCATGGGGATTTGAATTAAGAAGTTTACATGGAGCAACCACCTAGTTTTGTTGCTCAGGGGGAGTCAGGGAAGGTGTGCAAATTAAGAAAGTCTTTGTACGGTTTAAAACAGTCCCCCCGTGCCTGGTTTGGGAGATTCAGTACAGTTGTGATTGAGTTTGGCCTACAAAGAAGTGCATATGATCACTCAGTGTTCTTTGCATCATCTATTTCTAGGTACATTTTGTTGGTTGTATATGTGGATGATATAGTGATAACTGAAAGTGATGAAGCTGGAATTACGAGGTTGAAAGCATTCCTTGGAACTCACTTTCAAACAAAGGATTTAGGACCATTGAAATATTTCTTAGGGATTGAAGTTTCTCGCAGTCATAAAGGAATTTATCTATCTAAAAAAATATTGCCTGAATTTATTAGATGGTGCTAGTTTTATTGAGGCAAAAGCATGTGATGCGCCTATGATACCAAATGTGAAGCTGAAAGCTGAAGATGGAAACTTGTTTGAGAATCCTGAAAAATATAGGAAGGTTGTGGGAAAATTGAACTACCTTACTATCACTCGTTCTGACAATGCTTTTCCAGTAAGTGTTGTTAGTCAGTTCATGTCATCTCCTAGAACCTCACACTGGGATGCTGTTGTACATATTCTGAGATATTTAAAAGGTGCACCAGGACGTGCCATCTTATATCGAAATCATGATCACCAAACTATAGAAGGTTTCACGAATGCAAACTATGCAGGAGATATTTCAAAAAGGCGCTCTACCACCGGTTATTGTGCCTTTGTTAGGGGTAATCTTGTGTCTTGAGAAGAGTAAGAAACAAAATGTTGTATTCCGATCAAGTGCAGAATCCGAATATAGAGCTATGGTACAGACTACCTGTGAACTTATATGGCTACGTCATTTGCTTGGAGAGATTGAGTTTGTTCAGTCTAAACCAATGAACTTATGGTGTGATAATCAAGCAGCTATTCATATTGCAAATAATCCTGTGTTTCATGAGATAACCAAATATATAGAAGTTGACTGTCATTTTACTCGGGAAAAACTAGAAGATGGATCAATCTCAACTCCATATGTCAGAACAGGGAGCCAATTAGCTGATGTATTCACTAAAGCGTTACCTGGGAATCGGATCGATTACATTTGTAACAAGCTGGGCACGATCAATATCTATGTTCCAGCTTGAGGGGGAGTGTTATGATATGTACAACTGTTAGATAGATAATTAGCTTAATTATAGAAATTTGTTATTAGCTTAATTATAGGGATTTGTTATTTCCTAATTCAACTCTTGTATACATTATAAATACCTGTATATTTTCTCCAATGAAATAGTGAATTATCTCTCACTTTCACAGTTATTTTTCTGGGTTATTCTGTATTTTTGAGCTCAGTGAAGGGAAATTTAAGAATCCTATTGTTGTCTTGTCTGGCATATCAGAAGGAATAATGCATTATACTTGCAATTAGGTTTTGTGAAAGTGCTAGACTAGAGAATTAGGAATAGGGAGTACGAAAGCTTGCTTCTATTAAATTTTTCATGTGCAGAATTTGGTTCCAATTATGATCTGTGCTTTAACCAAGAGCACTTCTTCCTTGGGTGAATCACAAAAACTCTTTTTATTATTTATCTGGGTTGCTCTATGTTTTTGAACTCTTCTTATTATAATTGGAAAAATAAATTAAAATTATTCGATGGTGAAGGCCAATTTGATTTAATTGAGTCTCATTAATTGGATTTTATTTTTTTAAGTGTCTTGAATTTCAGTCACCTGCTCTACCGTTGAACATAATAGTTAGCTTCTTTGCTTTAGCTCTTCCTAGATTTCTTGAATTTTCTTTAAGGTGATGTGCTTTTCACATTACAGAAGAGCAAACCGCAGAATGTTGCTGGTTAGTGAAACGTTTGAAAAGATAACATGCCATGTGTTAGTTACTGGCGCATATCTTGACTATATATGTATGTGTCTCTATTTGAGTTCTTGTTGTACTTTGATAACCTATTTAAAAATAGTTAACCGAAATGCATTTGATGGATTCCATGTTTCTGGTTAAAATTCATATTTAATTTATGAACATTATGTCCCTCATATGATATTTGTATTGATGTTTTGGTCAGTCGAAGCAAATTTTGAGTTTGGAGATGTTAGGTATAGATGGCTATGTTGGAACTTTTTCTTCTTTTGCTGGTTTAAAGCAAGCCCTTCCAGCATGGCATGACAGCTAGCCATTATATCAGGATGTTGTTGTCTCATAGATGATTTTGAGATTTGATAGAGGAAGAAGCTAAGAATGTCTCAACAAAGTCAATTTTCCTAAAATCACTTAATGAAGCCTAAAGATATCAATCATATATTCCAAGAAGAAGGATTTTATTCTACCAAACGAAGATTAAATGCATGCTTTGTCTGATGGTTTATGCAGGTTATCCATTTGTTGATTTTAATAACCATAACTTTACTAGGCAATCATAAAAATCTACAAAGTCGAAGATCTCTCAACTATATTGACTTCAATATAACCTCAGAATGTGAATGAATTACCTAAAAGTTGCTCTTTCTTTTCAGCAAGGCCAAGAATGCTGAAAACCATCAATGTTTTAGTTATTCCATGTGGTCTCTTTTAATGCCATTTTATGTAAAACCATCAGCCTTAAATTATATTTAAATTTTCAAGTTTAAGGATCCAGTAAAATCTAGGCAAATATCAACATCTGCATAGTTTTTCTGTTCTGTTGTATTATTGAGCAACCTCAAATAGGTGTTGATATTGACAAGACCTTGCATTTTCCATTGTTTGTGCATCGCACATTGGTTGAGACATGTTTTTGCGTAGCACATTCTAGGCTAGGGTGACCATATATTGAAAAGATAAAAACGATTTAATGTGCACCAACTCTTAGCTCTGACTCTGTGCTTATCTTAAAGTGAATTCTTAGTTAAATAATTTATTGTTCACTTACCCTTGTAAATCCTCAGCTCGATGCTTGAGCTAAGCTCTACAAATTTTTGGCCTACATCTGGTATGTAAATTTAATTAATTACACAAGTGATTGTAAAATACTACTTTTGTTACATGATAGTTTATTCAGAATTTCATCTGATATTAAATTCATAGACATGGTTTTGCTAAATATTTTCTAGCAATCACATGCTAACTGAATTATGTAGAAATGGGAATAATAATCTCAAATGCAAATGGAAAATGTGCAGAGGAGAAAGATATCCTATAATTGCCCTGTTTTCATCAGTAACCGAATGCCATAGCAATTAGCTGACTATTTTGATATATTTGTTTGCGAGGTGATTACTGTCACACCCTTCTATGAACAGTCTTTTTCCGATGATTACTTAACCGTAACAGTGAAATTTTTTTTTTTATTTCCTTTTTTTATTATTTTATTGCTTAACTTATAATCACAACCTAATACTGAATCCAATTTCATACCATTATTATTTTTTTCGAAATTCCGGCAGCATAACGGCTAGTACTTTCTAGCCTCCTGAAAAATCCAAACAAGTACAGCCTCTCAGAGGCAACACAATTCATATAAACAATAATCATATAACAATAGAACAATCCATTCAATCCATATTCATCATTTACAATTCACATCTGACAATTCTCATATGAACAGTCTTTAACATATTAAAAACTTATCTCAATTACATATCATATCTATACTATCACTAACTAAGTATATACATGCCACACTTACAACAACAAAGATACAATAACTTCATCTTCTTGCTCTGATTCTTCGTGTAATAAGCTTCACTGTACTATACTCTCAGAACACCTTGTAACCTGCACGCAGTAAACACTACGTGCTGAGCACTAGATATGCTCAGTGGTGACTATAAATCCAAGAATTTCCCAATTAAGCATAATTTCGTCTTTTAAGACAATACTTTTCTTATTTCATTTAACTTGACTTAACATTAGTTTTTTAAGTTCATTTACTTGATATTATCATTTATTTATACAATTTTCTTTACTATAACTCTAACTTTAACTTTAATTCTTATGATTCTTACCTGGCTTAACTTGTACTTTTACAGTTTCTTAATTACATTAGCTTTTACTCTTACTGTTTCTCCTTACTTTAGCGTTTACTTTTACGGTATCTTTTTGCTTTACTTTTACTTTCACGTTGATTTCATTGTCTTTTCATTTAACAAGTTATATTGGTACTAATGTCTTTACTTATGGATCTTATTTCATTCTTTTTACATTAATCGCATTCAACTACTTTTAAAATGTATATTTTACATATAAATCTTCATATTATTCTTTTTACACTTACTCATGTTCAAAATACTTGTAAACTATTCATTTTACCTTGTTTTGACCTTTTAGCGTAAAATTACGCTTTTGGTCCTTTTGTCTAAAAAGGTCATTTTCAGAATCTTTAAGTTACTAAATTACTATTTTACCCTTGTTATACGTTTCCTTATTCAAATTGCTCTTTTTATCTTAATTTTGGTAAAATTACAATTTTACCCCTAAACTTCTAATTCTTTTCTCTTAGGTCCTGTTTCACATTTAATCTTGACTTATAACTTCCTATTCATTCTCTTTGTTTTCATGTAAAGATGCATTTTAAATCACTTTCTTTATGATTATGCAATTACTGATCATTTATGGTTTAATTCTTATAAAACATTTTCTTTTTCTTTTAAAACAGTTCTTTCCTTTTAAAAGAAGTCTTTTGCGTTTATGACTTTTCATATTCCTGTCATTTAAACAATATTGATTTATTCATTTCCAGTACGCCCCCAGTACAGTACAGACCCAGCAGAAAACCTTTAGACCGGATATGCGGGACGTGGACCCCACAGGGCCACAATAAAATGAGAAATAACCTCTAAAAGTCATCTCTCACAACATATGAACATATGACAGTACGTATGATACATATATACTATGGAGATCAACGATCCGTCCATAGTAAAGCAAGTCGCCATGACTTGCACCGCGGTACAGTAATCCCTATGGCTAGCCAATTATATCCTGAACTAAGTTTTCCTGCCAGACATTTGCTAAGGGCATGAAACATTACATTAAGCTGTTAAACGTTTTCTTTTTACACTTTTAATTTCTGTACAACATCATTTAAATTCTTTTCAAGTAATGTATGCACTTTTGCGACACATTACAAACATTCACATCTTTTTAGTACTTTTTAACCTTTCAGAACGTTTTATTTTCTTTCTTATAAATTCTTACATTTTTGGGTCAATTATACTCTTTTCAGTGCTTTTGATCATTTAAAGATTTTCTCTTTTATTGCTTCACTTCCTTTTCATATTATACTTTTTAAGTCACTTTTTAGCCCTTTTTATACACTTATGAATTATAAACATTTATAATTCACGTTTCTTTCATTCTTTTTATGTAATTGCATTCATTTTACTTTTATCCGAAATCTGGGTCATTCGGATACGCCATTAATACTGATACATTTTTCAATAATCTAGTCTTTTAATACTTTTATATTGACTATTTTATTTTGATAAATTAGTCGCATTTGTACTTTAACCTTTCAATCTTTTCATACGTTTTATAAATTATAGCATTACAGTGCATAATTTCTTATTGTATTGTCTATTATACATTATTTACAATAATTCGGAAATTAACCTTTTTATGACTAATTTATGTGATAAATTAGTCAAACCTTTAATTTATAACTTTTTAACTTTTATTCGGAATTTGTAATATTTATACGGGTTGTGAATTATTTAGTAATAATTCACTCATTTATTTGAATTTAAGAACATCTTAATAACATTTAATCATTACATGTACTATACTTTTTACTTTCTTAGTCCGTCATTTGACCTTTTATCTTACTTCATTTTATTGTAAGCAACATAAATTAATTTATCTTAATCTACTATTTTGGGCTTATTTATTGAATTATTTGTCAATAATTCAATAATTATTTCAGAATTATTCTTATTATTATTCATTTAAATCTCATGAATTTAACATATTATTTATTTTACTTTTATTAGCCTTTTTCACTTATTACATTAATTAATTATATTAATTAATCATGTATGTCTTATGAATTATTTAACAATAATTTATTATTTTCTTATAACATATAGTTCAATGTTTGACTTATAATTTTCCAATAGTTTCCATAATTTTACTTCAAAATTATGGACAATTTCAATTTATATACTTATTATCAATTTAAGGCATAATTAATAAAATTCCTTAATTTTATTAATTATTAACATACAATACATAGTTCACAAATATTCAAATAATACCAATAATTTTCTTAACTTAGATTACATGTCAAATTTAAGCTTAATTTAACATCTAATTAAACAATTACACATTAATTCAAATAATTCATATTAAATTCAATATTTTTCTCTAATTACAATTAAAGACAAAATTCAGTAAGATTAAGGAAAATTGAAGGATTTTATAGTCACATACCCGTCGGTGTCGAAAATTCCATTTTTCTGGTCACCGGAGTCTCGCCGGAGCCTCACCGGAGACTGCACCGACACTCCTCACTTGTAGCCGGCATCACGAAAAGTTCATTGGTGGCCTTCACGCGCCCCAATGCAGCTTCGTTTGGCCGGAAAAGCCACGGGAACCGTCGGAAACCACCGTTTCCGATCTACTCAACGCCGGCGATTGGGGACGATCGGTTGCCACCGGTCGATGCGTCTCGCCGAGAGGAGTCGCCCGGTGGTCGCCGTCAGCCGCCTGTAGTCGCCGGAAAAAGGAGAAAAACGTCCCGGCCGACGGAGAGAAAACCACCTCTTTCACGCCGATTCCACGGTCACCGGAGGGAAAGAAGAGAACGGGGAGGGGGTGGCAGCCGCACCGGTCGCCGGCGCCTCCACCTTCCTCTTTCTCCTTCCGCTCCTCCCGTTCCCGATTCTGCCTCTCCCTCTTTTCTTTTTTTTTTTCTTTCTTTTCCTTATTACACTTTTGCCCCAAATCCTATATATATATAGGCAAATGGCCCAAACCGGTTTTCTCCCTTTCAGACATCATATCACTCCGAAAATAGTACCATTAGCTTTATTTCATCAAAAATAGCTTGTACATAAATTTTCGGCTCAATCAGAGTCCGTGTCCGGTCCGATTCAAACCGATCGGTCCGATTCAAAAACTGTCAAAATCACCGAAACACTTATTTATTTTTACCAAAATATGCTTCATGAAATTTCATGAATAACTGTAAAATTTAACAATTTTTGAAGTCCATTTACTATTTTTAAAATAAGGTCAAAGTTCGGTCAAACCAAAACCGACCCGGTACCTTTTTCGTATTTTTAACTTTTCGAGGCCCAAATAACCTCAATTTCACTTCAAATTTCAACCCCGAGGTCACCGTGACCAATACTTCCCAAAGGTCAAATAAAATATTTTCGGATTTCGGGTGTCCTTTCGGGCCCGGAAAACCCTATTCACTGCCGGAAAGTACTATTCACGGCTAACCCGGTATTGAGGCCATTACAATTACAGTCTTTGTCTCAAATGCTTTTATGAAGAAAAATCACAATGCAGTTAGGTAGGACCCAAAATATAAGTGAATCAAATATTTTTTCATTCTAGAGATGAATACATTATTGTGAGGAACTGGGTTGATTTCTTTTTCTTGGTTGAAGGGTCTGCTTCTGTTTTTATCATAATATTTCGATTGCCTTATGTATAAGTGTTGTGTCTAGCAAATTAATAATTAGATTATGAGCCACTTATAATCTACTATAAATAAAATAAAAAATTAATGTGTTAATGACATTGAGATGCTTTGTTTAGATGGAGACCTTAGATCAAGAAGTGAATTTAAATTATAGCAACACTGTTGAGGTTGAACATGATGGAGATGATCAACAGAATAACGAAGCAAGTACTTTAGAGTTGAGAGAAACTGTCGGCATAAATGTAAGTTAAATTCGTCAAATGAACAGTACTTGAGATGGAATAGCGTAGAGATTTTGGTTGAATTATAATAATTGACATTTATATTTTTTTTTCTTAGAGAATTATTGAATTTTTTTTTTGTTATGATGAATTTTTTTAACGGTAATAAATTTGAAGTTTTGAATTTTATTAAATATTTATTATTCAATATTAATAATTAGATGATGTATAATATCTATTTATGGTTATTAGAAATATTATAATTAAAAATTATGAGATCGTTTTCAAATTTACAAAACAGTTTCTGAAAAATAAATAATAAAAACTAAAAATAGTTTGTAGATTTTAAAAAATAAAAAACAAAAAACGTTAACAAACGCACCCTAAATTATCAGTTTCTTTGTTTTTAGATTAAAAGAGAAAGCAAGCTCCTCTCTGTGACACTGCCAAGTGGCTTCAACAACTGAAGTAGCCAATACCCATCTAAAATAAGATTAAGCACTTAAATGAACCCCTATATTATACAGCATATTATTCTTTTACTACCATTCTGCATATATATGTATGTATGACTGTCTTTTCAGTTATAAATAAAAGCTGGAAACAGATTCACCTCCAAAAGAAATGGTAAAACATTTGAACATTGGCACATTGATAAATTATAAGGATTTTCTACTGCAAAGAATCAAACAACAGTCAACTCAAGAAAATCAAAACAGATAGAACCAAAAACACAAGTCAGAACTTACCGTTTCTCCATCAGTGACCATGACAGAACCACTAGCTTGTCTCCCAATATTGCCCGTCTCAACCAAAATCTGGAAAATAAAAGAGTAAAATAAATCCTTTGCAGGCAATTATGCATCAATCGTAAATATTAGTAGTTCACGAAGCAGATTTCTTAAGCTACAAGCTCAAAAGGCACAATTCTCATACAAGAATTTATAACTTGCAGCAATCAGGGTAACAGAGGAAAATCCTCTCAAAGAAGATAACAAACATAGTAAAGTGCGATCCAGCATACTTCAAGCACCATTGTAACTTTACTCTAGCATGTTTTACTGAAGACACACTCCCTGCTTCCATTGTCCATCCTTTTCTTTTCTCCAATAAGAAGGAAAAGGCTTTTTGACATGTTGCAAATAGAAGTGGAAGCAGCCTTGCTCTTGACAATATTTCAAAATCCATTGTTAATGAATATTTTTTAAAGAATCCAATAGAAAGGACCAAAAAGTCAAGGCATTCTCTCCTAACCAACCACCCCTCCCCACCTCCTCTCTCCTCGAGCATGTAGATGTGAACGTTATACCAAAATGAGACTCCAGCACTCATGAAGGTGCCTTTCTTTAGCTGGAGAGGGCTTAACACTTCAGTGCATTACACACAAAATTAGAACTTATAAAATGTAATCATTTTCTTCAAGTTCAGGTATGCACTAAGGCGAAATTGGAGCAACTAAACTAAAACAAGACCAGAGTCACATTTAGCAAATTCCATTCCGCGATGAAAGAAAACAAAAAGACCGGAAAAACCTAAGACAAAATTCAACAATTATAATCCAAATTCATTAAAAATAGTAAGCATTTCCACACTTGCATGTCTATCTCCAAAGGGGATTTTGACAGAGAAAGGTTGGGAAAAAGACTGGGGGCCATCGATTAAAACCGAATCCGAAACTACCGGGTCTTCCAAAGCTCTTGCACTAAACCTTCCGCATCTTTTACCGTGAAAAAGCAGCGAGAGAGAACGAAACTTGGATTGTCGTCTACTGCCAAAGCGAGGACAATTTGGGGAGAGAAAGAACCTACAGGGACGAGTAGAATGCGAACGCGGAGAGGTTCGTGGGTAATAAGGCAGAGTATGGAGACTCGTAGGGTTTGCCAGCATTTTTGTGCTGAGTTCAGGAGCTTAGCCCAGAGAGAGGGAGAGAGACTTTATCCGTTTCGAAGGCGCGCAGAGAAGGTAACGGGTTTTAGGTCTGTTTGCTCTGATTTTTATTTTCAAAAACAAAAAACAGTTTCTTTTTTTTTAATTGTTTTAAAACTTTTTAAAAAATTCTTATTTATATGTTGTAAAAAGTGAAGAATTATAAGATCTCGAAGAAAAAATTACGAATTATGGTGTTTATATAATACCAACGACGACAATAATAAAATGTTTTTTTTTTTTTTAATTTATCAACCACGGCAATAATAACAATAATAATATTAATAACAACTGCCGGACAAGTGATATAATATTTCCTCCGTTATTAATAAATAAATTTAAATTTAGTATTAAATTATGTGATTAATATTAAATTATCAAATCTGATTGATTCTGACTTTATTAAAAAAATATATTAAAAAAATAAATTAAATTATATTAAAAATATAAAAATGATAAATAAATAAAATTTAAATTTTATTTAAAAAAGTAGATAAAGAAAAAACGAAAAAATATTAAAAAAGATAACAAATAAGTATCATCAATCATTTGTTCACGTACACATCATAGCAGTATGTCTATAAGTCTAGCCTCAATCTCTAAAAATAGGAAGCCGGACTATAAGGATCCATTTGGACTGTCACGATATATTGTTTGAAAATAATGTATTATTTACAATTAATTTATATTAATGTCTTGTTTGATTTAATTATTTTCAGTTGTACTGTTAATGAGAATTTATTGAATTGCCTTTGCTTTTTATAAATATTAGTTTATCACTAAATTCTTAGTTTTTTTTTATAATAATAATAATAAATTTATTAATAATAACGATGACTTAATGAATAATTACTTAATTGGCAATTATAATTAATTAATGTATTCCTTACGTATAATTTTTTTTGTAATAATTAATGTATTAATTAAATAATCTAACATGCATAATAATATTGAAATATCATTAATGTCATACGTGACCATGATAAACATGTCTACGGGATAAACTGAAAATTTTAAATTTAAGCAAATAAACATGTTACAAGATCAGATTTAAAAAAAAAAAATAAGAATAAAAAATTTTATAGAAAAGGGTAAAAATTTAGAGAGTAAAATTATTGCGGATATTAGCTATTAATTTATTTAGACATGATTAAAAAAATACAAATAAACAGCATAAAATGTACCTGGAAGCATGCAGTAGATGAAGATGAGAATTGAAAGGAAATAATAAACGCAGTAAGAAACTTTAACTGCAGGTAATGCAAATTTTTTTGTTTAACGAGATTATGAATGGTAATCTTGTAAATAGATTGAAAAATTGGAAGCTGAGGTCAAGGACAATATTCTAATCGACAAATTCAAATTCATCTCAATACACCAATTCGGTGCGTTAATCCTCAAATATGAGTTTTGGGGTGATCTTAATTTTGGGCGGGATAAAAGTTTCAGAGAGATTGATCTTGAATTGGATAATAAAGTGGTAGTTAACATGCTTTTATATTGCAGCTCTTATTCGGTTTTGCTCTCTCTAGTGAGAGATATACATAGCTCGATTGATGGAAACTGGGACATATGTAACGCCCCAATTAAAACCATAATAGGAATGTGATATGATTAGGGATGTTTTATGTTTTTTAAGAAAATGATAATGATTATATGAGCCAGTGACTGATTGGGATACAATCGGTATTAATAAAATTGAGTGAAGGTACTTTTGTTATTAGCTATAAATAGATTATGTAAGTGAAATATAAGGAAATTATTGGGCTTATATGCTATAATAGATGAAATTTCATGCAATGAAGTAATTAGAGAAGGAATTGGGGTCAATTTGTAATTTCATAAAGATAAAAAAAAGTTTGACCAATTTGATTTTAGCACTTGGTCTTTTTGAAGGTGTAAAAGTAAGATATACTGAAGAGGAAGAGTCAGGTTTGGCCAGCCATCCCTAGGGCCAAATACAGAATTCTTCGCTTCAATTCTCTCTAATTACTCTCTCTAAAATTTGCTTCTAAGGATAAAAGGAATAGAAGGCAAATCAAAATAAACGTTTAAGCAATTGAGGTAAGTTTACTTGGAATTTTTATCCAATTCTTCATCTCTTTCCTATTCTATAAGAGGAGCTGAGTTTTAGGGATTGAAATTTGATTCAAATATATATATATGAATGTGTTTACAGAAATAGGAGGCAGCAAGAACAAAGGAAAGCAAAGATAAGGTGTATAGAGGAAGAAATTGGTCAAACAAGTTATAAGCATTTAAAATTTCTTTTGGATGTATTTAATAGGAGAAAATTGATTGCTAGTTCTATAAAATGTATTTGAAATATGTGGAAATATGATTGAAAAGTCTAAACATTCAAATAAGTTGAAAAAATGCAAACATAGTGTTAGAGTGAAATTCTGCTATAAGAATTACAATTACTGTCAATGCTATTTTAAGCATAACACGAGTTCTAGAGGTCCAAATGGAGTCATTCCAATTGGAAATTAAAGTTAAAACATAGATATAAAAGTTTGTAGTAAAAACCGAAAATGTATTATGCCTCTAAAACTATTGAATTTTGGCTTGAAATTGTGTAATAATGACTGCTGCCCTGTCAATCGAATTAGTCTGCATAGATTTGTGCATATCTCCTTGGATAGTTGTCTAAATGATCTAATTTTTGATTTTATATTAACTAGAGATATAGGGAAATAAAAGTTTAGAAGACCATTTGGACTAAATTTAGTCGGAATCATGTCAAAAATGCGAAGCAGAGTGAACTAGGGAATTTTGTCACGATTCGGCACATCTATCACTAGTCGGCACACTTGGCCTCTGTAGCGAGTCGGCACCACCTGTCACGAGTCGGCAAAGACCAAGCCCATTCTTGAGTTTTAGAGCTCAAAATGTTACTGAAACTTACTCGGACTTTCTCGAATACTTTTGGACACATGTATAAGGACTTAACGTGATGTTATATACTTGAGATGTATGATTGTATATTGAGTAATGAATTCCAATTAAATCTAAAAATAAGAAATTATGTGCATATGATGAAATTTATGATGGGGCGGATGCAGGCTTGTTTATATTGCTTACTTGCGTAGCTTTGAGGTGCTGAACTTTCTTGAAGCTCATATGAGGTGCTTTAGATTGCCCTCCATAATATTTATTTATTTCGGTGGTGGGTTTAATCTACATTATATTGCCTTAAATCTGTTTCTGAACTGCATAATTCCCTTCAAACTAGCTTTAATCCACCTTATATTGCCTTAAGTTATGTGAAGAAACTTGTTTTTTTCTATCTTACACACCCGCTTGTCTTTGCATATTTCTCTTTGCCTCGGCAACAATTTTGCCAATAACATTTACTATTTTGCTGAAAATTTTGAAATTATGGCATGACAAGAGATGACAGCTATTCTGCTGATCACGGGGACCCTGCCAATTTATAGAGCCAGTTGTGAAATGAAAAGCATTAATTATCGATGTTCTGATATGGCATGTTATATTCTTTTGAACATTCCAACTTTTTCAGTTAATAAGATGATCATTCATGGGTTCAGAGTAAATTGGTTCCTTTAAAATTGGGAAATGAGTTCTCATTTTAAGTGGCACATAAACATGAAAGGCAAACCTTTCTTCTCAGTGATATGGTTGGCAAGGAAGGCAACTTTGCAGTCAGTGAAGGCATTGCTATCCCTGCATGCATCTTGGCCTCTTTAGCCTAGCATGTCAAAATGCTATTTAACCTTGCATATACCTTCTTCCTGTTTGGAAATGCTCAGAAAGTTTCTAAATTTTGAGGGGATGATGATTTGTTTGTCCATATAAGTTGACAATTCTGTATACTAGCAGAAGTCCCCACTGTGAGTGGCATGTGATAATGTAAAATAAGTTTAGCTCATTTCCATTATGACAAGTGTATCATGCAAAATGACTGTACACTTGAGTAAACTATTGTTATCCTGCATGCCTTCTTGCCTCTTAGGTAAAACAGCCTATGGTTTTGACGAAGAGGTGCTTTTTGGTCTCAAAGAAAATTTCTCTCCTTAAAATGGTACTTTGAACAGTAAGTTAAATAATATCCCTTCTGATTTATTTTGCATGCTTGCTATTTGACCTTTGCAGAAATATATGGCTCTCTGGTTCCAAAATTGCAATGCTATTTAATTTTCTGTTCATGTCAGGAAGGTGTGGGCAAGTTTGATGTGACACAAATAGTCCTCCATATTGTCGTGGTTCTGGTGTTCCAAGAATGTCTTCCCTCAAAGAACCTCATGGAATGGATGAAATGGACATTAAATTCCAAATTCATAGTATTGAAGGAGAGGCATATTGTTCTGTTTTGAGGGCTTTCATTGCTCAATCTGATCTCCTTTCCTGGGTATCTTATGCCTTTGAAGCTTCATAATATGCAGCTTTATAGTTGTGTGTATTGCTCCTATCTTTCGAGATATGTTTTCAGTGTCACCATTTCTAGCATTATTGTTTGCCTTCTTAAGTTCCTTTTACATTTACAGGGCAAGGAGGGCCTTATTACCGAGCTTCAGAAGGAACTGAATGTTACAGGCATTGAACGTGGTCAAATTCTTGTGAAAACAAATTCAGGTGAACTGGTAAAAAGGATAAGGTATTCGCAATTCACTTTGTTTCTCTCATAAGATGACACTTCTGTGATCATTTTGATATATTTCAACTTGTGAGTGATCTTCTTAATAATGCAGGGAATGGCAGAAAGGCGCTTGTGAATCACTACCTGCTAAACTGAGTGCTCCTGGCCACGTTACTGATTCAGTTAGCGATGCTTCCCTAAACCTCCTCTTTCTAAATCTCAGAAATATGTGTCACATCATAAACCTTATTCAGTAACTTTACCCTCTGACACCAGGAAGTAGAAATTGCTTAAGCTGGAGAATGTTCATTATGTTGCATTTATTGCATGCTTGGCAAAGACAGAGGTAATTGGTGTGTATCTTTGGAAGGAGGCCTTCCTTCCAATTCTTTTTGGATAAAAAGATTTGTCCAAGCCTGAGGTTGAAGAGAAGTTTAGGGGGTTATTTAGAACTCAAAGTAGGCCCTCTAATATGAAAAGCCTCGACTTTGTATTATATAGTCATCCACATGTCTCATTATTGCTTTTTTCTTTTTATTGATTCTTTATTTCAGTTGCAAAAACAATATATGTTATGCAGTGGTGAAAAATAAAGGTTGTTTGAGTGCCTGTGTTTGGGTGAAATTGTTTTTCAAAACATTTGATTACAGTGTAAAACACCAACATAAAAATCACCGTTTATGAGATACCTACCTTTTTTTTTTTTTTGGGTTAATTTGATGGCTGGTCCCGATAGCCATTGGAAGTCCAACTTTTGATTTCATGAATTTTATGAATTCATATTGCATGGAAATGCTTCTGGTCATCTTCAGGCACACATAAGGGATGGTCAGCATTGTGTTGAAGAGGCAATGTTCCGCCCTATGGAGTCTATGAAGATAGCTAATCATAAGTTTCAAGGGAAACTTAGTCAAAAGCATGGAGGTCCATCACAATCTCTTTTAAGTAATGGTTTTCATACATTCAGTACTGGCAAATTCAAGAATTGCTTAGTGCTCGTTGGGATTCGAGCTACAGGGAAAATTATTCATGAGGTGAGGCAACTCAAATTTTCAGCAAGTTACTAAGTTTATTCACCAAGTTGAATGCTGCATTTTACTTCTTTACTGGCTGATTCAAAAGAACCTCTGATGTTTGTAAAGCTGTAATAGGGACTAGGCGAAATGGAAACGTGGGGGTGTAAAAATAAAGGGCAGTAAATCCGTGGGCGCGCATAGGATGGCTGAACTTCGAAAATAATTTTCATTCTAGTCTTGCTACTGCTCTTTACATTCAAAATTTCCTGCACAACAGAGAAACAACAACATTAAGCCCCCTAAACTCACCTTCTCAATAATATTACCTCAATAATATTAACTCAAAATTTAACCTTCACTCATGTAAATCAAAAATTGAATCAATATTTGTTAAAACTCCGTCAAGTTTTATGTTTTGAACCATATAAACCAATTTCAACTCCACTCATACTCACTCAGTTATGCCTTTTCCTTCTTGTCAAGCTCCAATTTAATTATGTCAAACAATATGCACAATTATCAATTAATTAAATTCCATTTGAAGTCCACTCTTAACTCAATATATGCAAAGTTCATGAAGCTTTATGCAACTCTCATCTAACCAACTCATAAATTTTTGATAAGTTCAATTTTACTTACAAAAAAAAAAAATTATTGATAAATTCATATTAGCTCTTTAATTACCTTAAAAGCACTTACTAATCTCAATTTAATCATGAAGCATAAAAATCATTAGAAGTAGCTTCTTTTTCAAACCCAAATCTTAAACTCGTGAATTAAAAAACACAAACCAATAACAATCATGCATTAAACTTCAAACTAAAAAAAAATAATGGTAAAACAAATTATTGAAAATAACATGCAAAACATAAAAATTGATGAAAATTTAAAGAGAAGAGTTAGAGAAAAAGTTCTGGTTTATTAAGTCCCAGCTCAACTCATGTTACTCTCAGGAGGTCGAGCTTGTGATCCAAATATAGATCTCTCCGGACTTTACTCCTCATTTTCTCCCATTAGTAAAAGAAACCTATCATAGTTCACCAAAACTGGAAATTTTATGTCTTCAATAAAGTATGATTCATCATTTGGCTCATTAAGAACGAACTCTATTGGCTCCTCTAGCCTAAATAAATTCTTTCATTTTTCTTTTTCAGCCGAAAATTATTTGTCCTTTTATATAAGCGGATTATGAAGACGTTGATTTTCGGAGCTACAGGCTTCTTTTGAATATCGCAGTTCTTGATTCTCTCTCCTCAATTTTTCCATTTGTGCTCTTAATACTCAAAGAGAATAAGATTCCTTAGCAAAGGATGGTAATGCATAAGGATTTTGTGACTGTGCACACAATAGTTTTATCTCCTCTCTTTCTCTTACTAAATCATTCACTTGATGTTTCAAAAGAACCAATTCATAGTTTTGGTTATTATCTTGCATCATCTTGAAGAATGTCTCAAATTGTTCCTGATCATATATAAGGAGCATGGTTGGCAGTGCCTGTGTACTGTAAGTATGTCTTTTAATTGGTCGAGCTAGCTTTCTTCTACAATATGTATTTTGTTGGATAAACATCCAAATATTTTGAAATTTCATGTTCTTTAATTATTATTCATAAACTCAAGGGGCCTATTTACATGTGCGCTAGAATCAATCATCAAGGTATGCCAAGTGGCCAGCCATAGCATGCATACCCTTTTACGAGACCAAGATTGTGCTCATTAAGTTCTTTTAATGAAATCGCCTTAAATTAATGGTTCTTTTTGTGGTTTGTATGAATCGGAGCCTTCTAGTGTTATATCAATTCAACTATTGACATGCTCTTAGAATATTCTGGTGTTGAGCTTTATATACAAGTTCCAAGCTCTCTACTTTTCTGGTGTCTGAGACTTTCGTGTCTAGCAGGTCAAGCAGATGCCCTGTGGTACAGAAAACCTTGATCCTGTTAAACTTCAGGAGGGCATGTTGGTTCTAGAAGTAATTTCTTATTTCACTTTCCTCGTCTGAAGCATTACACTTTCACTTTTATGAAAGCTGTTGCCCTGTGACTAGGAACTCTGGATTGACAGCTAATATTAAGACTGTGATGTTGCAATTTAATTCGGAGCATGAAAGAGATATTCTTCAGGCACTTGATAAACTTGATGATGTGTTAGATGAGGGTGGTAAGTCTCTTTTTCATTATGATCATCTCTATTTTCCATGACTATCTGTTAACTTCTGAAGCAATTTAGACCAATCTGAAGGAAATTGATTTCTTACAACAGTGTATGTTGAATTTTTGTTTTGAACAACTGCTATTGTCCAAATTGAATTGAAACTTGAGTCAGTTCTAGTTTTAAAACTTTTACAAGTTCATTGTTATGGGCAGCAGTTATGCACACCCACACATATCTGTACATTATTTTTTGGCTTATGTAGTATCAAATCATTTCTAGAAAGAAGAGGTGCTGAAAAGAATGTTTGCATCACTAAAATTAATTGGAAATATATTCTATTATTAATCAGTTGCTCTGTTTTAACTTTCATCTCTGTGATAGAAATTCAGCATTCATTATGTTAAATTTTTTAATTTTCATTATAGCAATTTCAAGTGTCGGTGATACAGAATAATTTAAGATGGAAATTGGATAATTCAAAATATGTTTTAGTTCATTCCCTCTACTTTTTAATGTAAGTTTGGGTGAATTACGCATTGGAAAAAACATTATGTTGAAGTGTTTTCAACTTGTAATAGATCCTAATTTCTAATTATGTAATCCCTGTCTTAAATGTATGCACATATGATGGATTTTATAAATGGCTCTCTCAACTGGCTACACTACTCTTACGAGGAGCATCGTGGGAGCAGACACATAATGTCGGTGAGTAGTGACTTCCCTGGGCAAGCAGGTAGATTGCATGGCTACATGAGCGATGAGTTTTATCAGAACTCTTCCAGGAGAGGTGTTGAGGTGCAAGCTGATGATGAGAGTCCTTAACAAGGATATGCTATTCGGAAGGTGGTGAATCAACATAGATATAGCATCTGTTTTGGCTTCAGATTTCCATTTTATAGACTGCTGAAGAAATTTGGGCTTGGCAATGGTAGATATAACATTTTGTTATTGAATGGCCTTTTTCTTCCTTCATTAAGTAAGGTTTGTCTTGTATGATGCTTGCTTTTGGGGCCATGACTGAAATGCTAGAACTGATCAATTGGGTACTTAGAAAACTTTGATGCATCTTTATATTATTCATACAGGCATCAATTATTTTAATTAAATTGTCATTTTGGTGATGGTGCAAGAAATGTTATTGAGCTAAGCAATTTTCTTCCTGCAACAGTGAGCTGCATTTCTGGATAAAATTGTGTCCATTATCAGGTAACCTCGTGCCTTTTTATGTGTTTTGCTTTTTAAATGGGAGTAAAATGGAACGTAATTTTATTTTGTTTATGTTCAATTAGTCTTAGAATGAATTCTTTTGAGCTAAATTAGGAAAATATTTTCAATTTGGTCATTTTTATTTTCAATTTAGTCATTTTACTTCATTTAATACTAAAATAAGTCATTTATTTTCATCTTTTCTCACAAAATTTTTATCTACCTTGAGTTTTTATTGCAGGAGTATAGTAAATAGTGCAAAACTCAAGAAAAGAACAAGAGTAGAAAATTCGTTTGGGGATGGGGGAAGGGAAATGTTTGTAAATTGAAAGTTATATGATGCATGTACTAATTTGATTGATTTAAAAGTTGATTTTGAAGCAAATTCACAATGCATTTTTAACATTTTAAAATTGAAAAAGCATTTATGGAATCATGGTGATGTATGTGTGAGCATTAGAGGGAGATTTGGGATTCCATATTCACGAGTAGGGGTATGTAAATGGTCAGTTCGGTTCGATTTTGGATCGAACCGAAAAAATTGAAAATCAAAATTTGAAAAATATAAAAATTGAATCGAAATCAAAATTTATAGAACCAAAAATTGAATGAACCGAAATAATTTTGATCGATTCGGTTCGATTCAACCGATTCTTAATTAATATGGACTGTTTAGTGGAGATAGATCAGGCCCAGTTTCAGGCCTGCTTATAAATTGGTTTGGTAAGCTCTGATTTAGTCCAGTTTCTACAGTAAAAATATTAAAGTAAAAAAATAAAAGTAGTGTTAAATGAATATTTATTTATTTTTTTATTGACATTAAATATATTAAATATAAATTATTAAATAAAAATAAAAAATTTATATTTTAATCTAAATATTCATATTTGTACCAAATGAATATTTATTAAATGAATATTTATTGTCAATTATCAATTCTACAGCCCAACTATTGATAATATATTTAAATAATTTTTAATTATAAAAATTCACTTTTTATAACTTTTTTTTAAAAAAATGCACTAAATCCAACTCTTTTAATCTTTTTTCGAAAAAAAAAATAAATTTGCAACTAATTTTGTTAGAGATGATGTGGCATTAAATGAAAAGGAATCAAACGATATATATTTACTAGTATTTGTATCAAATCAATTCTTTTTTTTATATATATTTCAATTACACAACTTTTTGAAATTTTAATTTAAAGAATACAATTTGTATACCAACAACATGCAAATTGTATATGAATAGTACACAAATAATTATAGAATATATAACTGCAATGCAAATGATATACAACTATCATTTAAATAGTCTCTAAGATTTGGGAGTCCGATCGATGCAAATTTCTTGTGAAATTCTAATAGATAATAAAAGAATTTGCATTTTCATGTTTGAAAGAAAAAGGATGAAGAAGAAGAAAAGCGTGTAAAAGTTTTTTTTTTTTTTGAACTAAAATTATTATGCTAATGCTATTCATCCTCAGACTCTTGCGCAGATCATCTCCTTCTACTTTTTCGTCCTCGACTTCCCAAGAGGAAAGGACAAAAATATTTTCATATTGAACGGCAATGGATCTCCAACTCTGATGTATTTTTTACTTGTTGATGTTGTTGGTTTGTAAATATTTTGGTTATTATAAATCTCTTGTTTTAAAACTTTTTATATGTATTATTCATAGCTAATTCACTGAATTAAAAAAAATTAATTAATTAATAATGTAGCACTTAACATTATGATTAATTAAAATAAAAACAATATATTTTATGCATTTATATTTTAATTCACTTCTAGATTTTAATTTTAATTCACTTGTAAAAAAATTGATTCTACTACTCAATTTAATAAATTAAGGATTTAAATTTATATTTTAATTCACTTCTAAATTTTAATTTTAATTCACTCGTTAAAAAAATTAAAGTTAAAAAATTGAAAATACTAATACTCTACTACTCAATTTAATAAATTAAGGATTTAAATTTATATTTTAATTCGCTTCTAAATTTTTATTTTAATTCATTTGTAAAAAAAATTAAAGCAACAAAATTGAGAAATAAAAAATATGTGTGTGCCTACTAGGATTTGAACTCAAAACCTAATAATTTTTATAGAGTTTCATGACACCACTAAGTTAAGGTGTCTGATTTAATATTATAATACTATAAAATATATATATTTAAAAACTTCGATTGGTTCGGTTCCTTCGGTTTTTCAATTTTAGGAACCGAATCGATTAAATCAATTTTATATTTCGGTTCAAAATCGAACAAACCAAAAATCAAATAGACCAAAATTCATTCGGTTCGGTTTTGGTTCGATTCTGTACACCCCTATTCACAAGAATGCATTATCATTAGTGAGCGAATCGAAATGACCATTAAGGGATAAGCCTCTCATGAAAGTCATAAAATGGCTACAGTACAAGTGTTTGTATCTGCATATCCTTTGTAATAATCACATTCCATGTTGTTTCTCTATTTCAAAAAGATTCAAGAATTTATTTTTGTAGCTGAAGTTGCAATTTGCTCTCTAAAGTTTCGCAAAATGTACAATGTAGAATTTAAAGTTTTTTTTGGTGCAATGTTGGGTTTGATGTTTTGAAATTGGTGCAATGTGACTCCTAGCCAAACGGAATCATTAGGTTGACGTGGTTCCATTAGTTGACTGATGGCATGGCAGATATCATGACACGTGGCATGATAGGTGGCGAAAAGAGGAAGCTAACGTGGTAGAAAAACGATACGTCATCTAACATGTCATCAAAACCACGCGATTTGTAAAAATTAGGGTAAAAGGAAATTTACCCAACCTCTTCTCTCTGCCATCTTCAATCGTTTTTATTTTCCTTCAGCTCCATTGCAGCTGTTGTTCCTCCTTTCTAATCCATTTTTGTTCTTCTTCCTTTCTACTCTACTCTTGTTCTTCTTTGAAAATCCCATTGTATCACACATTGAAGAATCTGACATGTCTTCATCTAACTCAATGTCCTTCTCACTAGATATGCGATTTCGAACAAGGAAGAGTACTGATGATTACATGAATGAAGTAGCATGGCCACGATGTTTTTGTGGTGATAAAGCGATTAGGTTAACTTCGTGTAGCATATCAAATGCTGATAGGCGTTATTACAAACGCCCAAATTTTGGTGTGAGAAATGTAAGTATCAGTGATTATATTTGTGAAATTTATTTATGAATTTGTAATATATGAGATTGAGGGAGTGTATTTTTTAGTTTCATTGATAGGCGATGGAATGCAGTTTTTTTACGTGGTATGACACTGTAAAAGGGATGAGAGAAAGGTCAAGACTCCTAATGTATGATATGCACAAAGAGATAATTAAACTGGAGAAAGAAATTATAAAATTGAACGAGAGGATCGAAAGGCAAGACATGAATATGCACACAAATGAAAGTGAAATGTATTCTGAGATGATGATGAGAATGAAAAAAGAGATGGAGACTTTAGTTAGTTCAAGAGATGTCAGTAGGGATTGATTTAGGTGGTTGATGCAAATGCTTTGTGCATTTATTGTTGGATGCTTGTTTATTGCAGGTTTGAATTAGTTGTATTTGTTTTTTTTGGTGTAATTTGGGATTAACGGTATGTAATAGTTGTGATTATAGCCATGTAATTGCAAAGTAAAATGTATTATTGGTAATTAATTTACTGTTATTCTTATTCTGATTGAAATGCTATTTTTGCAGAGATTATAATTGCAAATGTTAATTTGATTGACAATTACACATACAACTAGAAAAGGATCCATATTATGTATATATCATAGTCAAGCTTAATGTGGATTTTGTGTATTTGATTGACAATTACAAGTTAAAATCTGTTCAGGAACCATTTCATTTATAAAATACTAGGCAATAAGAAACAAATCTATAAGATCTTTCATTGAACAAAATACATGAGATATTCATTGATGATTAATACCTATACGAGTTACAAAATATTGTCAAGTAATGCTAGTGACAGGCCAAATGCCTGTAAAAGTTATAAAATGATATTTCTATTTGAAGGTAGACTAGTTTAATTGGAGTCCAAAAACAAAATATAAAACTATCAATCATGCAGCATTACAGATATACATACTATTTACAACTAAAATACATATCTTTTTTTTTTTTGCTATCTTTGATTTCTCTGATTCTTTTCCTTCTCTAGATCATATAATAGAAGTGTCTTCTTTGTTGAAGGCTTAATGGCAAATTAGATAGAAGTAGCACCTCATATCCATTGCCTTTTGGCTGTATAAGCCTTGAACCTGTAAGAATATGCCATTTTTCCTTGCATTGATGTTGACATCCTTCTCATACGGTACTTGAAATTTTTTCTTAGGATCTAGATCATGGTCTGGCATGATAGGTTTTGGATCCTCATGCTCAAAATTCCTATTGCCACCTGTATAAGAACCAACCATATAGCTAGTATCCAATCCAAGCTGTATCAATAATCACAAAGAATAATATTGTCAGTTATAATTATAAAACACCACTCTTATAAAATACCACTTTCATAAAATATTGTCAGTTATGATCAAAAAAATTTTCACTTAAATTACAAATAATATTACCACTTTCATTATAGAAAACACCAAAACCTTGTTCTTCACTTGCTTTGTTTGAATCACCTCTGCCTTGGATAATTTTTTTTCTCAAGAAGACATTGGTTTTTCTTCCTTTTTTTGAACTACTTACTGGTGTAGTATCAGTTACAGGAGTTGAAGGAGTTGCTAGTTTAGTGTCCGTTGATAGTGCTACTTGATTCGTGGGTGTAGTATCAGGTCCAATTGATTGGTTCTCACATGAAACATCAACTTTATCTTGCTATGCTTTCTGTCCAATGACCTAAGTCGAAAAACACAAATATTTAATCAATCAGCACATAATAATCATGTTTACCATGAAAGAATACACTTAGTTACCTTTTGACAGCTTTTTTTGTTGTGCCCAATTTCTCCACATCTACCACAATTTTGCTGCTTTCCCTTCTTAGACAATTTTTGAATCTCAAGATTTTTCTTTTGGTTCGATGAAGTTTGAGTTTCTGGTGTTTCTTTATGTTCTTCAACAAATTTCTTGGTCTCTTTTTTGTCTTTTTTCCTGATCTTCTTTGGCCTTCCTGGCATTTTGGGTATAAGAAGTGGTTTAATTGGCTGAAAGTTCTCTACTTTCCAAAATCTCCTTCCCTTCACTGGTTACAATTTGTTCTGGTAAGTAGCAACATAATTATTCCTATGATAGTAGCTTGAGATGTGATTAACTGGATGCTCACCCATATGAAAATAAGCATCAATAACATGGGGGCATAGGGTTCCAGTTAAATCCCAAGCCCTACAGATACACTGCTCTCCTTTCAAATTAACACAATGGCTTTCAATACTTTCACTCACTTCATAAACCATTGCTCCATTTCAGTCAACCTTGCAACCTAATGCAATATCTGCCCAATCATCATAAATTTCCATGGATTATGGACTAAAAAAGTTTATCCACTTGGTCAGTTCTTTCTAATTCTCCTTCAGCAAGTTCATAATTTTGATTCAAATTTTATCGATCATCTTAACTATAGGTTTAAACCTTACTACAATCCATGAATTGAATGTCTCCGAGATGTTGTTGTCAACCATAGGAGACTTACATCTACTGCTAAAGTAAGCTCGACACCATGTCTGTGGACAATATGAAACCACATCCTTGCAGCTTTCTTACTGATTTCACCCACAGCCAATAAGTTGTCTTTAAATACCTCTTCAAATGTGCTCCAAGTAAATATCTAGAATCTTTTTCTCAATTGGTCTCCACTCCACTTTTTACTCCAATTTGCATAGATGTGTCTTGCACACCATCTATATCCAGCCATTGGCAGTACATAAAGTACTGTTGGAATGAGTCCCTAAGCAATAAGACAAAGTATAAAAAAGATTAACTATCACAAGTATAAATGATCCACAAAATTTTTTTGCAAACAGTTAAAAGTAAAAATTAAATATTACCTTCTGCATGCCGCTCACAATAGTCAAACCAAAACCAAGACGTAGGTCCAGCTCTTTCTCCAACATTTGCAAAAACCAAATTCAATTAGCCATGTTCTCTTTACTGACGACAACAACGCAATAGGATACATTTGGTTCATTGTATAAATGCCTATTACGATAAGAAGCATACCTTTAACTTTTGTTTTTAGGAAGCATCCATCAAGCCCTATAATTGGCTTGCATCTAGCCTTCCAGCCTCATTTGCAAGCATCGAAACAGACAAATGTTCTTTAAAAAACTCTTTTTCCTTCTTGAGACGCACTCTTTGACAACTCAATTGTGATATTACTGCCTAAATTTTTCTCAATTAACTCATTTGCATATGCTTCAAGGACAGCAAAATCATCCTTATAACCCTCTTGCACACATTTAGAATCATTCTCCTGGCTCTCTTGCAGTTATCAATAGACACATGGACTCTAAACTCTTTTTCACTTCAGATTGCATTTCTCCAACCTTATTTTCTGGATTCTCCTATATTCTATCTCTCCACTGTTCTGCAATCCATTTTGTAGTAACTCTTGTATTTTTGAAAATTCTGTAACATCTGTGTTGCATGCATAAAGTTTTAATCTTCAAACTTGATTTTCCTTTCTTTTTTGCTTTATAGAATAGAAAAGGGCATTTATCCTTTATGTATTTTGCCCTAATCCTGCTAGAGTCATTCTTTACCATCTTGAACTCTTTTTCAGTAGTCACAGTATACCCAACCAGAGCATTCCTAATAGCTTTAGCATTTTCAAATATCATCCCCTTCCTAAAATATGCTTTCCCTTCTTTTGGATCGTACTTAACTATATTATTTGCAAGTTGTTGTTTTACTTCTCTCTCATTAATTACATCACCTAAATCTAATTCATGTTCACTTTATACCCCGATGATAAGTCACTATCAATTTCTTATACATCACTATCATAATAGCTTTCCACTATCATTTCAATCATCACTACCAACCTCAATTACTATCTTCCCCCTTACAGCAAAAAAGTTGTCTGCTTGCTAGCTAGAAATTCCCAATGTGTCAAACTTATCTGCTACAACCCTAGATTCATCCACATTAGTGAACTCTGACCCAATTACAGTTTGTAGCCCATCAACATTACTCACATCTCTATTAATTCTTATTTTATCTGGCATACTTTGTGAAAATACAATTAGGTCATAGTGTATTATGGGAAAAAACTAATATTCTTATTTAAAGGACCCAAATACCCTAATAACCTGTGCACACTAGAATCCCTATCAAAAATAAATAACCCTTCATCAATTTCTTTACTTGGTTGACAACAAACCAAGTAAATAAGATCTTTAACAGTAAACCTATCTGTAAATTCATTATATATATCCCTATAGCTAATAAGATCTGAATCAAACCCATAATAAACATCTTTCTTCCCATCCTTATAAACCAATTTTGCCCTAAATTTCCATTTATCCCCCAGTTATAATACAAATTTACATTGCCACAGTGTCTGACCCTACACAAATTTTAAAATAATAAATAAAACTTAATTTCTTAGCACTATACACAACTTTCAAAAATAAATACAACATGCACAACTTCCATCACACAACATAAAATTGTCAATACACATCTACTATTTATTTTATACAATAGCCTTTCCACTTTTTCATTTCCACACACAAGTTATTCATCACTAAAAAAAGCTATCAACATTATATACATGGCATAAAATAATGCGCACTTGAAAAAGAGGGACCACAAATTAAAAAGGGTAGACTATATCTGCCAAAAAATATCTGCAATCTAAAGTAAATTTAACCCTAAAAACAACCCACATATAAAAAAAAATTTGCAATCTAAAACAATTTAACCATAACAACAACCCACATAAAAAAAATCCATAAAAATAGCTCAACCCACATATTTTTGCATGCACCGCTCGACAACCCACATGCGAAAACCAATGAAAACAATCCATGTACAAACATACCTAGACAGCGCCTCCTCTTCGCTGGATGTATCGCTCGCCATTGCACTCGATACTCACTAGAACCACTGTGATTTGTGTTTCGACATGGTCAGTTTGCATTATGATAACTTATGCTTCAATACAATAGGATTTAGGCTTACCGGTAATCTTTAACTTTGTTGGCAAATTGCTACCGCCATTTTGGAGATTGCGACTCAAACCGATGGTTTCAGATCGAAGATTTGGGGATTTGGGAATGGAGAGTCGGCTAGGATTTTCTAGGATTTCTAGGATCTTTCCTACAGCGTGGGCAAAAAATTTTTACCTTTTTGTTTTTATAAATCACGTGAGGATCACATGATTTTGATGACATGTCGATTTTTTTGCCACGTCAGCTTCCTCCTCTTGCCACCCGTCATGCCACGTGTCCTGCTACGTCATCGGTCAACAAACGAAACCGAGTCAACTTAACAGTTCTGTTTGGCTAGGGATCACATTGCACCAATTTCAAAATATTAGACCCAATATTACACCAAAAAAACTTTACGCCATACATTACATATTTTGCGAAACTTCAAGAACCAAATTGCACCTTCAACTTTTTTTTTTCCTATACTATTACCAATTTATTATACATTTTGTCTGCAAATGTGTTAAATGTTGTACAGTATTTGATCCGCATTTTTTTCAACACTATGTTGTTTGGATGGTGCATACTGCATAGGGTTTGGTATATTCGTGTATCGACAATGAAATCGTTTTGGGTTATAACTGGCAAAAAATTTCAAATTTGATGAATTTGCTTAGAGATAATGTTTTTTTTTCTCTCTATATCTTTTAAGATGGATAAATTTTACTCGTATATATACTTTTTTATCATTTTTTGCTTTTATAGTTTTTAAAATAGCGAAAAAATTAATGATTTATTTTTTTTAAATAGAGGGATTTTGCCATCTATTATTAAAAAATAGAGAAAATTGCTCTTGAATTTGTCAGGATAGAGCAATTTTGGTTTTTTTTTTAAGTATTTTTTCGGTATTTGAGACATTTTTCCATTACGTTTTCTTTTCCTAATAATTCAGACACGATCGAAAAGCTTTTAGCTGCTCGTTGTAACCAAAGTACATCCTATAATTTCTGAATTATGTAGCTTTATTTCAAATTATGAAAAATAAATAGACCACATTAAAAGATTGAACATGACTTCATAAGTTCAAAACTGAAATTCAGAGAATCGCTATTATCTACTCGATTATTTGGTGACACGTGATCTAATGAATTGAAATATTTGAGTTTCTTGTAATAAAAATTCTTAAAAATAACACGTGTCATTGAAAACAGTTAAAAGAGAAGTTGTAAGGAAGAAGATAATTAGCACTCTTCACCTTATGCCTTATTTGAAACATGGTGAATCGTGAATGGTATGTTTAATGTACTATTTAGAAAAATGGTTTATTCAGAATTTTCACTCCAATAAAATAAGAATTTTCACCGCAATCTTCTTTTCAACGTCTAATTGTAGTGAAATTGACAAACGAAATTGGGTGCAAAAATAATCAATTGTAGGAGTAATTGATTATGAGACCAATGTCCATGTCTCAAAAATCTAAAAAAATTGTCCTAAACTCTGCATTTCCTACCGTTTCTTTATGTTATTTTTTGATGTCTTCACCACAAAGAAAAAGGGAATTAAAATTGAGTCCTGAAAAAGCTTTCTCACTATATTATGAAAATGAGATTTTTGAGCCGTAAAAGTTGGGTTCTCAGGAGCCTAATTATCAGCCCAGAGATTACCCAAAAAGAAACGTGCAAGTATGTTATTTTCTGTGGATTGGGGTTTTCCATGTGCAAGCTTGAGCGGGAATTTTCTCCCGAACTTGACCAAAATCTAATTATAATTGGGTATTGGAGTGATACTACTTAGGCGAGGGAACATTTCCTAATTCCCAAATTTTTCAATATTTCAGAATTCCAATGTTGATTTAGGTATAGGCTTGCCAAATATTGTTAGCTTGATCCAATAATTACACAAATAATTTTTGTTTAATTAAGGGGATTACTCAAAAAAAAAAAAACTAATTGAGCATTGGAAGATTGAGGGTCAAAATATACCAAATATTAGCTATACAAAATTATGTAGACTATTGTTACCGGGAAATTTCATACTTTTGGGACCCTGAATTTATTTTAAAACTAAACCAATAGTAAACTGTAATTTAAGAAACGTAAGCTAATTAATTATGATTAAACACGTAAATTTGGCGTTAATTAAACAAGATCTCCATTTAAATGGGAGTGAATCAATATGAAGAACGCAAAATTGCAATTAATCCAAATCAAAAATTGAGATATTGGACTTTGAATTGATCACACCATGCAATTTACTAATACCCTGCATCGAGAAAAAGAACATTATTTTGTGATTTTGACATAAACCAATTGCTTAAAATGAAAGAAAAGGCAGCCCAAAATCTGCATCTTTAAGGGTAAAAAATGAAGTTTCCCAAATGGGCATTAACTATCAAAATAATTTTAATTTTAGTGAGCTAATCATGAAACTTGAATTTGATTGATATATAATCAGATGTGATTAGTGAGTTTTATTGATTTATATTTGATTTCTTGTCTTAAAGTATGCTAAGATTTCCTAATTCTTCTCTTAACGGCTAGGAAGTTTCCTTAAAACGTTCTGATTACAAGTACATTAAAAAGATTGCAACTTTGAAATCAGTATTCAGAAAGATTGAGAATTTTGCACACTAAAGAGTATAGTATACAATTATGCACATAAATCTGCACTTAGTGGTCAAAGAAAGTATAAATTTATCTCCATATCTCTTCAGTATTTTCCAACAGCTAATGGACATGTAGGCATTATTTGAATAGTCATATTTGCATACAAAAATCTGCCACACCATGCAAAACCAGCCACACATGTATATCTGTTTTGTTTCTTTTTTGCAAAATATAGCAAAACCCTTCCTTTTTTTTTCTCCTAATCTAAGGAAATGATGTGACATCACTTGAGAAAAACTCATTCTTTTGCATGACCATAGCTATTTTTAATTCTCCCTAACTCCATTGATTTAAATTAATTTAAATTCATATCAAATATATTCATAAAGAAAAAATAAAATATTTCCTAAATATATATTTAAAAATATTCTTTATAGAGAATTTGAACATAAGGTATTTAATTGAAGGAGAAGTGACAAAAAGTGTTTGATAATTTTGGTTAGAAATAGAGAATCATTTGACGCTTATTCTCTTAATTATTATGGTGGGTTTTGAGTTGGTATTATTGAACATGTATTTCTTGTAGTAGGATTAACTTTTTGTACTCTAATTGTACAAAACAATAGAAGAAATATTTGTATTCCTTTTGCATCCCTTTATTTATGCTTCTTTTGAATAGATGTTAAACTGTATAACCCAGCCAGAAACATTGGCAATCAAATTTATGGACTTCCCTTCTTAATATTTGCACCTCTGAAATCCTTCTGTACAAGAAATCTTTTGAATGGCAAGCTTCATATCCAAATCCCAGACCAGAAGCCTCACTCTTTTTCTTAACACCTCCTTTCTCTTCCTCTTCATTTTCTATGTCACAAGCTCATATTTTCTTGGGCAATCTAATGAACCAGAAACAAACTTTTCTTTCGCAGTTCAAGATTGGGGAAAACTCAAAAGTAATGACTGCTCTCAGCTTCATGATTTTACAAATTCCAAATTCAAGTGCATGTATGTCAAGTCTAATATTGGGTGCAGACCAAAAGGGTACATAAACTATCTCGAAATCTTTTACTGCACTTGTGGGCAATTTCCAATTTCGGGCTATGCTATTTTATTAGTATGGCTAGCTGTTTTATTCTATCTTTTAGGTAATACAGCTGCAGAATACTTCTGTTCCTCCTTAGAAAACTTGTCCAAAATCTTGAAGCTTTCTCCTGCAATTGCTGGTGTTACTCTTCTTTCCCTTGGCAATGGTGCCCCTGATGTTTTTGCTAGTATCGTTTCCTTTACTAGGTCTAGCAATGGTGATTTTGGACTAAATAGTATACTGGGTGGGGCATTTTTTGTGTCTAGTGCTGTTGTTGGTGTCATAAGTACAATTATAAGTTCTCGAGATATTTCAGTAGATAAATCAAGCTTCATTAGAGATGTCTCCTTCTTTCTTATGTCTCTTTGTTCACTTCTCTTGATTATTAGGATGGGCAAAATCACCTTGTGGGCAGCCATTTGTTTTCTTTCTATTTATTTCTTTTACGTCCTTGTAGTTTGCTTCATGCACTTCCTCTCTACACAGGAAACCAAGGTGAACCCATTAAATCCATCAACCGTATCTCCTTCTTCCAAAAGTTTCACTCTTCATAGCCAAGAGGATGTGTTGGAATTGGGCATACCATTGCTTGGTTATGTTGATGATCAAAAGCCAATTTTAGGGGATAAACCCATTCTTGAAGATGAGAAAGAAAGTCCAATATTGTGTTTGAATCTTGATTCATCTTTTTGTTACTATATGAGTAGAATTTTATACATTTTGGAGCTACCTTTATACTTGCCAAGAAGATTTACTATTCCTGTTGTGAGTGAGGACAAATGGTCTAAACCTTATGCAGTTACTTCCGTCACATTGGCACCAATTCTATTGGCTGTATTGTTTGATACCTTAAGGGGAATAAAATTGGGCTCTAAAATTAGCCTAGTGACCTACCTGGCAGCAGGATTGATAGGGGTAATTCTTGGTTGTCTTGCGTTTGTTACTACAAAAAAATGCAGCCCACCAAAGAGGTGTTTATTTCCTTGGTTAGCTGGTGGGTTTGTGATGAGTGTAACTTGGACTTATATTATTGCTGAGGAATTGGTATCTTTGTTGGTTTCATTAGGGTATGTGTTTGGGATTGACCCTTCAGTTCTAGGACTAACCGTCCTAGCATGGGGCAATTCACTTGGTGATTTGATAGCTAATGTTGCAATGGCAGTGAATGGAGGAGCAGATGGTGCCCAAATTGCAATATCAGGTTGCTATGCTGGTCCTATGTTCAATACATTGTTGGGGTTAGGCATGTCATTTGTCATAACATCATGGTCTAATTACCCACTGCCTTATGTTATCCCTCAAGATTCTTCTCTTTATGAGACTTTAGGATTTTTGATTGGAGGATTGCTATGGGCACTTGTGATTTTGCCAAGAAAGAACATGAAGCTAGATAGGTCTCTTGGGGTTGGCCTCTTAGCCATATATTTGTGCTTTCTGTCTCTAAGGCTGGCCAAGGCTAGTGGTCTTTTGAAACTTCATGGGCTTTCCTTCACCAAGGGAAGGGTACTTTTGGAAACCTAATTGTATCTTCATTCATAACACTTTAGTATTATGAGAATCATATAATTTAATTTTTTTTTTTTGTTATTTTCATCATGATTTATGCATGCGGTAGAACTAGATGTACGATCGCAACCTTTTATATAATTATAAGGCTTAAACCATAATTACGATTCTAATCAATCAAACTAGTACTATTAAACTAAAATTTATCCATACGTTACGCCTATCTATTTAACTAATGCTTATCACTTCTCGTTATTATCTTATGAATATGTTGAAAGAAAACGTTCTTAATTTAGATTTTGCTTGCGCTCTAAAATTTTAATACGAAAATGAGGATAATTTTAAATAACACCAAAGTTTTGGCGCATGCTTACCTAAGCTGGCGTATAGCGATTATTAGAAAATAATTAATAAAACAAAACGTTGTATGCCTAGGAACTCCAAACATGGGTACATCAAGTTTGGAAATGGCTAGCAAGTTGCCAAATAAAATGAAAATTCATTAGGTGGAAAATCCTAGCTAGTGGGAAGAAATTTTAGGACTTTATCCAATATTCAAGCTAGTAATTAATGGATATAACAGGTAAGCATACCATCCGAGCTAAAAAAAATAAAAAAATTATTTTATACTAATTGAATGGTGTGTGTACCGAATTAATTATCATAAAAACAGGCTTGATACGTAAATAAAAATAAAAATTGATACTTAGTGGATGATGTATATAGATGCAAACAAGTGAAATCAATAATATTGGAACCAATAATATAAAAAAACTTGGACCACTAGCAAATGATTATACTGAAAATGGTCCCAAGTGATGTCCATGGAATTATATGTTACAAGTTGGTAGGTTAAGGCAGGAAGCCTGGAACTTGAAGCTAACTGGGGGATGGAAATGGCTGCTTTCTACACCTAACATTGGCAATTTGAAAGGGACAGGGATTCCAATTAATGGGCATGCTCTTAGATCTGGAAATTGGATTAGGTAGATTTTTAGCTCAATTGCCCAATTATCAGTGGGCCCAATTGCCCAATTATGAGTTGTGAGTGGGTTAATTATAGTCTATAGATTGGGCTTTTCCCTCTGCCCAACAAAAGCCTAACCTAGAAAAATACTATATGCGTGTAATTTTAATTGTTTTTTAACACCATAAGAAAATAATAACAGTATTACCATCGGATTGAATCAATACATATGCACTGTTGGATTGGAGGTCAAATAGTATAAACATATAACATCAGTTAGAATTTAAAGTGTTCTAATAAATAAATTTAAGAATTTATTGTGTAGTTTTAAAATTTAATACATAAATATATAAAATTTGAGAGATCCAATATATAATTTTGGAATAATAAGAATTCACTGTTTAAAAATATTAAAATTCAAGAAATAAATTATGGATTTTGCCTATAAATAATTAATCTTCTGTGTTTTTTTTTTTTTTTCGTTTCTCCTGAAGTGAAAAAATAAAGACGGTTCAAACGTCCAAGATATCCACTGTAAAAGCAGACATGAGACATCCTTTGGTTGGAGGGTCAAGATCAATTTGAAAAGGATTGAAAGATAAAATAGTTTTCTGAAGTTCAAATAAAATAAATAAATAAATTGAAATTGATCAAATGAAAATGAGAAGGTCTTGTCTCAGCATCGAATGGAACGTCATAAGCTTGTGTACTGATACATGCTAATTCACGGTGAAGTATTTTTAAAAAATAAATAAATAAATAAATAAATTTGGTTGAATTAACAAATATGATGAACTAAAAAAGTTGTGTTGGTTAAGTTAGCCGAAGCTAAAACTCTTACGGCTCTTCACTTATTGGATTGGGGCCATTGGGCATATAATCCCACAAATTTGCAGCAGACTTGTGACCCTTTTCGGCTGGGACCAGCCACGCTTGTTGCCCGACATTTTATCTTGTTTATTAGTGTTTGCATAATTAACCCATCTTCTTGCACTGATGATGGATGATGGTTTTGATTTTAGCTATGAATAGGATTTTTTTAACATAAAAAATACTTCGATCTGTTTCTTTGTTTTTCATTTTTGAGTTACTTGGTCTTTTATAAGTAATTGTATTATTTTATTTAGAAATTTCTTGTTTATATCATATTCAATTATCATTTACAAATTCAATTGTTAATACATAGTTACATACCCATCTAAGAAGGTAACTTTAAATTTTTAAACTACCCTTTAATTAGACATGTTAAATTTTGTTTGATCCAAAAAATGTATATCAAATCCGTCTAAAAAAAATTGACCTAAATTCAGAAATATATTCATTTGGACTAATTTCAAATCTGTCGAAAAAAGTTAACTCAAATTCAATTCAATTCAAATCTAGAAGCATATTCATTTGGACCAACTCAAGATGACTCATAAAATTTTGGTCCAAACTAGTCTTAACTACAAAAATCCAACTCATACCAACTACATTTGTATTTATTTTTTTAATTTAAATTTGGACATACAATCGGATACCAGTTTGGTCCATCCAACTTGTTTGGTAAATTTTACAAGTTCAAACAGGTTTTTTTATTGACATATTAAATCGTTTTTGCTGTATATTTTTATAATTGAGTATAATATAATATACATTTCAAGAACTTGTATGTCTCTATTATCTAAATTTTAATCCAAATTTCTTTGAAAAAAGTGACTCAATCCTTGCTTAGAAAAAGACACATCAGTCAAAAACTAAAGGTGGAACCCAACCTGACTTGTAATCTGGATGAATCAACTTAAATTTAAAAATAAAAGTTTAACTCAATAATTTGGAATTTTTTATGATGCATAAAATTGATGATGGACTTGATAAGAGAATCTGATCAATTTGAAACTAAAGTGACCAAAGATTAATGACCAGAAAATGATAAAGCAAATTGACACATTAACACGTCCTTTTCCTAAATTTAGAATTTATTGTTTAGAATTCTCTTTAAGGCCCAGCGATTGATGTAATTTGAAGTTCAGGGATAATTAAATTCCGAGCGGGCAAAATTATATTTTTTTAGTTTAATAATGCATATGGTTGCGTACCACAATAATTCTCATGTATGTCCACAATTATTGAACAATTAATAATAATAATAATAATAATAATAATAATAATAATAATAATAATAATAATAATTAATTATTATTATTATTATTATTATTATTATTATTATTATTATTATTATAAAGCCACGTATTACGCATCACAATCTTAAGGTTTCACGTTTTAGTTTAATATGCATGCTTTCACAAATGAATTGGACCTTTGTTCCTGTCAACCATCATGGTGAACTCAATTTATATTTGATTTTTTTTAATTTTATTGTCAATATTCCCATATGAGGTCCTTTTCTTTCATTTTTCTGAATTTTTACTCCTGCTGCCTTTGAAAATTCAAGTTCAACAATTTCTTCCTCCTCCCTCGTTTTCAGGCACTAAAGTCTCGGAATTAGGCATATATTCTCATTCATGGAGATTTAAAGAAAAAGAGAACAGGGAAAAACTGTGTACTTTCACTGAAAAGCAGCAAATAAGCTTATTACAAAAAACACACCAAAAAAAATAAAATGGAAAGCACTATACAATAACAAGGTTAGTAATTGGAATTTTATGTAATTCCCTAGTCAAATTACTGGCTATTAATTTCTCTGAGTTGATATATACACCTTAAAAATGCAAAGGACCAAGTGTTTGAATCAGCCTCACAGAAACAGCAATCAAATATATACCAAGAAGGCCTCCTCCTAAGACCCCATCAAGCCTCATTTTTCTGCTTGGTAAGATCACAAGTGCCCAAATCAAGCTAGCTATCAGAAAGCATAATGTCTCCAAAAGATAAGGATTTCTTGGTATCACTACTGAAGATGGGTACCTATGCCATGCTGAGCCAACAAGTGACACACCCAAACCAAATACAATGTTGAAAATGGGACCTGCATAGCATCCGGATATGGCAACTTGTGCACCTTCATCTCCACCATTTAAAGCCATTGTCGAATTTGTAATCAGATCCCCTATTGAGTTGCCCCAAGCAAGGACTGTTAGCCCTAGAATTGAAGGGCTAATTTGAAATATGTATCCAAGGGAAACTAGTAGAGCTACCAATTCTTGTGCTATGAGGTAACTCCATATAACACTCATTAGGAACCCTCCTGCTAGCCATGGCAATAGGCATTTCTTTGGTGGGCTTGAGCTCTCTGTTGTAGAATATGCAAGAATACCAAGTGTTCCCCCAATTAGTAACCCAGCTCCATACAATAGCACGCTATTCTTCAAGCTGAAGTCTTGTGGATTCCATATAGCAGATAAAAGAACTGGGGCTAATGTTACTGAAACAACTGCAATTGGCTTAGACCATTTATTTTCACTCACAACAGGAATTGTCAATCTTCTTGGTAAATAAAGAGGCATTTCAAGTATGCAAAGTACCATACTGCAAGAAGGAGATAAAGGCAAACAGAAACAACACTTCTGCTTTTCTACCTCATCATCACCACCTTCTAAATCTCTTATTTCTACTAGATTTGCTTCTTTTTCCTTGCTGCTAAAAATGGGTATGCTCAAATCACTACCATGGCTTGAATTAGCATCATTTTCAGTATCCTTCGGACCGGAATTTTCCATAGAGTAAACAAGAATGACATAGAGAATGTACATGGATGAAAACCCAATTGCACCCCAAAGATTGATTTTCCCATAAAGCAAGATGACACTTAAAGATGCAAGAGCTAAAAGAAAGAAACAGACATCTCTAACAAAGGCACTCTTGTTGACTCTAATATGTCTTTTCTTAACCAAAATGCTTATGAGTCCTGCCACTACAGAAGTTATAAAAGAAGCACCACCAAGCATTGTGTTGAAGCCAACATCAGATCTTCCGTTTCCACCCAAAAAGGATACAAGGCTAGAAAACACATCCGGGGCACCATTCCCTAAAGAAAGGAGGGTAACCCCAGCAATTGTAGGGGACAATTTCAATAACCCAGATAAGTTTTCAAGTGAAGAACAGAAATATTCAGATGCCGTGTTCCCTAACAAATAGAACAGCACTAAAAGCCAGAGAATTAGAAGAGAGTGACCCAGAAGGGGAAATCTCTCAAAATTGCAATAGAATATGTGGAGATAGTCAATATAGCCTTCAGATACACAAGGATTTTCTGATCTAAGGTAATGACACTTGGCTCTGTAGTCTGTTATACTACTAAATTTCTGGCAATCTTGTTCACTGCCATCACTGGAAGGGGCATATATAGAAATTTTAGAGCTTCTAAGAACAACAAATTCGGGATAATTGAACTGTAAGACCAAGAAAACGCATGCCAATAAGAGAAAGAAGATGTTCAAGCAAATTCTGTATCTTTTGTGCTCAGATATAGAAAGCAAGATACCCATTAAAGGAATTCAATCAAATTCTCTAACTAACCACAAAAATGCAACTCTAAGTCAGGAACAGGGTCAATAGTGTATTCTGGTACAAGTTTGATCCAAGGGCAGAATGAGGTAGAGATGAACGAATCCATTAGGATAAGCTAATCAAGCCAAACTGGATTTCCTGGAAAAGAAGATCATAAAAATTACACCATAAACAAATAACAAAACTTAATCCAAGATTAAATCTTTAGGACTTAAATTTGGAAAAGAAACCAAAAAGGAAAACATAACTAACCTCTTCCATTAGTGGGTTTTGAGAATTGCGATTAAGAAACGAACAAGCTTTTCCAATTTTGCTGTTTGGTTAAGCAATGAGCAGACAAAGCGAAGAATGGTAGTAAGAATAAGGAAATTAATAGCCTTTTTAAAGTAATAGAAAATGTTAGACTCCTGGGTTAAGGAAAGTCTTTAATACACTTGGCAAAAGCTTTTCCAGGGCCGCAGTATGGACTTAAAAATGGGATCTTTAAAGGGAGGAGGAGGCAAAAGAAGGACCAAAAGTTGATGTGGCAGGTGGCTAGCTGTTCCTGTTGCATGAACTCACAGCTCTTGAATGATACCTCGCACGTGTAAATTTGTTAGTGGTCCAGATTCACCTCAATGTACCTGGTAGAAATAAATGTCTCATTTTTTTCTTAAGATATAAATTGCATTTAGTTTTGGATAATGCCATTAATTATTAATTGAATGATCCTGAGCATTCATTCGTACATGTACAAAACAATGTCAACCGGCACATAAAAATTAAAAAATATCAACAATAAAAATTTGCTATTCCATTCATGCCAATAATAGATAAACGCTTTTTTTTTTATTTCACAAAAATTATAAAAATTAGTTATTTTAGTTAACAATGTAAATGGTATTTTTTTTTTATTAAGAGCTCAACGAATCATTGTGTTAATTTATTTGTCCGCGTTTCTGATTTCATTCTTTTTTGTATCCAGCTTTATAAGATTTTTCTTTTTAATAAAAGTCATTTTATGTCAAAAGTTGGACCGGATAACGTTAATTCAAATTCTTTTAATTGCTTTTCAAATCAATAAATAATACATTAAAAAAATAGAGTAATTGATAAAAATGAAAAAAAAAACATGAGTACTAACCTTACAGGTAAAATAGATATTTAATGAATCAATTAACTTATTAAAATAAAAAGTGAACTATATTTTGAAATAAATATAAAAAAAATTCAATCCATTTGGAACAGATGAAGTATATAATAGCATGTGAGTACTTATCGTGGTTAATTGATTCATTAAATATATATTTAAATAAAAATATATGTGTAAATAAAATTAATAACTTTTGTGGGTTGGGTTGGGTTGGGGGTTTGCCTGTTGATAGAATCCTCGTCCCGTTAGAGAGTTATTGTTATTGATCCTGGTCCAAATAGTCATGCTCGTATCCTGTCCAATCCGGTCTCTTTCATAAGGTGTTGTGGCTAAAAAAATAGCTATTTTATTAATTTAATAATAAAATGACATATAATTCATCAATAAAATTACAAGTTTTTCTTTATTTGCTAAATTCAATTTAGCCAAAAAATAATTTTCTAAGAGAATATTCGAATCTAACCATTTCAATGTCCATAGAACATATATAATAATACAAGCAGCTTAGGAATACGATAGAACGAGCGTGGGAAAAACTCCAAGGGGCTTTTTTGATTCAGCAGCATAGGTCAATAGCCCCATCAACAAACGCCCTCACTAATAGGTGTTTGTGTATCTTTGGATTTCAGACTAATTCTGTAACGACCATCCGGTAAAATTTAAATTTTATTATTTTTAAATTTTTAATATAATTTAATTTATTTTTAAAATTTATTATTTTCAATAAAATTAAATTTAATAATTTAATTTTAATTATGTAATTTAATATTAAATATAAATTTATTTATTATTTTTAAATTTTAATAAAAGTGATAGATAACGGAGGAGTATCATTTTTAGTAAGAAAATACGATTTGCATTCTTAATGGGGAAATTGATATATACTTTAGGTGGTGATTAGGGAAAATTATGTTTTTTAATAGGAACCGAACCGACAAAGTTTGGTATCAAATGAGTGACTGAAACCATTTGCTACTCCTTTGGACAAGAAAAGTATCAAACACGTGTCGAAGTCAAATACATACTCCTCTCTCCTCTCCGAAGAAAACATATCAATTACCAAATCTTCCAGTTACTTATCTTAGATAACACCATTTACCTCCATATTTAGGCCATTTCTTTTCTTAATTAGATCTCTAATTTAAAATTAAATTGAAAAGTGCTATCGAAAAATAAAAGGTATTAAAAAGAAGATGTCCTTTATTTATGAAAGCAAGTGGATTAGGATCATACATAAAAACGAAAAACTGGCCACGTGTAAAATTGGAGTGCTATAAAGAGAAGGATTTTCTCATGCTGAAGCAAGCATTATTAATTAATTATATTATAAAAATAATATAGTTTTGCCTTTTGGAAAAAAGAAAATTGTTGTCGTAAGCGTCACTTTCCTGTCGCCTAATGGGAGAGGCGGAGTCAAAGACTCGAATACCTTCCAAAGCTATAAAGTGATAGTATAACTAAGTGCTTGACATTTAAATAGCGTTCACATTAACTTTAATTTAAAGTTAAATTAAATCATTAAGTACAACTCCATTCTGATTAAATCAAATATTTTTATCCATAAAGTTGGAAATTATTTAGGACAGCTCAGAAGATTGCGGTCTCAAAAAGAAAAATAAAGGTAAAATTAAAATTAAAATTAAAATTTAGATTTCTTAGCAATGTTTTGAAGATTTTTTTTTTCTTTTTTGAGAAAAAAAAGTTGTTCCTTGTGGGAGTTAGCGATAGTCGCATAAAACTTGTCTTTATAAATAAATTAATTAATATGAATTCAAATAGTATTTGATTGATTGCCCATTAATCACACTCAAGTTCTTGTTGTTGAAGTATTTGATATATAGTTAAACAAAATAAAATTAATTCATGAGCTATTAGATTTATGATCATTCAAATTTAGATCTACGTATAAATTATATTATTGGCAGTAGTTGGATTTTACTCTATAAATTTAGCAACTGACGAGATTTGACAAAATAATAATTTCTTGTGGAAGTTATAAAATCGGGCATGATCTTTGATGTCTCTTTCAATTTTAGATCTAATTATTTATAAAATTTTGAAATTTAACCTCCAAAGTTCATTTGTAATTGCAATTGAGTGAATCCATTAAAATGTTAAAAACTAATGAAATAAAATGCTGATTTCCTTTTTGAAGAAAACTCTAAATAAAAAAAATGGATTGAGACTTTAATTTTGGGAAAAATGTTATGGTTTTTGGCAAAGGTTTTTCATCCAAATAAAATTAATTAAAAAAAATGTGATTTCAGTATAAAACTAAGGAGACAAACACGTGACAGAAATCACACGGTAATTAGTTCACACAAAAAAAAAATCCCTCGAGTCATGCCAATGTCCCCATTCCCATGAAATTAGCTTTGTATACTCAATTTACCGAATTAATATTTAAATAAAAAGTGAAAGGTGGACTTATTTAATTATTTTCCACGTATGCCTATTGGTTCATAACAATAGTCTTAATTTGAGAGCCTGACGTATATGATTTTATGATCCCTAAATTTTAACTTTTTTTAGTATTTTTAAAAATTGATATTAAATTATTGTACGTTACATAATATTCATATTAAATTTAATTTAAATAAAACTAATAAAATTGACATGCATATATTATAAATATCGTGTGATATCAATTCAAAATAAATGTAAGATCTATCAAAATATAAAAAATTAAAAAAATATGTTCAACTTATAACTTTTTGTATATCTAAAATTATTATATATTTCGTCAATTTTTTTATATTTTGATAAATTTTATATTCATTTTAAATGGACCACACAAGAAATTAATAAATTATACATGCAAAATGAGTTTTCCTATATTTGGCCGGATTCACATAATTTGCGATGCATAACACTCCAATTTTTCATCTCTCAATGCCTAGTAGGAATTCCCGACACGCAAATCAATGAAATATATAATACAACACCACGCGTATTTTATATATGTGTATATATATACTAATTTTCATACGCGTACGTTACAAGTATTGGTTACTTTTTTTTTTCTGTTTTAATATATTTTCATGCATGGTTGTTTTATACTTTTTCTTTAATTATAAAAATTAATACATCTATTTTAAAAAATATTCGATTATATATAACAATTTAATTATTAAATTGAACCGCCTATTTTTCTCTCGATATTGTGATCGTGACAGAAAAAAAATGATGATGAAAAAACCTATGAGTACAAAAAGCATTGGCATATGAACAAAGAAGCATGACAAAATAAAGCTTGGATTGGATTTTTACAGTAAAATACTATATTATAGTATATATCCAAAAATAATTTTCAATTTTTCCTTTTCTTTTTTTTTTGATAAAATTCAAATGTAATTTTCTAATATAATGATAACCTGAAAATTTTGGGTTGTTAAGTAATTGGATAACAACTAATATTAAAAGATAATTATAATTTATAAATTAAATTAATTAATATTGGTAATACTTGTAATAAGCATTTAATAACTATAAAACTCCAACGAAATTAAATAATGTAAATCGTTCACATTAATGTTTTCTCTTCTAAATTCCCTTACTTATTTTCACGTACGTTATCATGTTGGGAGGAAAAAAGAAAAATTATTTCCTAATTACGTTATTCTACATGTGCAGGCACGTGTTTTTGGCTAGGCTAGGAGCATTGCAAGACCGAAATAGCTGTGAATTGTATAATTTACTTTTAATAAGAAAGCATTAATTGGTCAATATAGCACTGATAAAATTGCTGGCTAAATTCTTCTTTCTCTTCTATAGTTTGCTTTCTTAATCACTGTACATAATATTTTTCTTCTATAGTTTGCTTTCTTAGTCAATTTCGTTTGTCGAAAATCAATTACACTTGATAGAAGAAGATATTAATTTATTTTTATTTTATTTTACAGTCTATAATTCATAGGTATATTATTATTTTATTTTTATTATTAAAATAAGATATAATTTAGACAACAAACTTTTCAAAGTTCGTATAATTAACTTGAATATCTACATATCACTCATGATTAATTAGACTATGATAATGAACTAATATCAATATATGACATAGTTCTTTTTAATTAGTTGAATGTTGAAATATACTCATCATCAAGTCTATTCAAAAAATGATTATTAGGAGCATGAAAGAAAATTTAATATACTTGTCTGGACTGTCTATGGTCCCATTGGCGGATGAAGCCAGTAAAAACTTTGACATGTCAATTAAAATTAACATAAAACATACAATATAAAATCAGATTTAATTAATTATTTTAGTTGAACGATCTAATTAATTAATAAAATAGTAATTTATTAATTTATTTCTTAAACAATAAAGAGAAACAGTTAAAATTTTATTAATTTACTGTAATGAAAAAAACTACGTTTTTATTTTTTTTGGCGAATGAATGTCAAATCCTAGGACAATGAGAGGATACAACCCTGGTCCACATTGATTGGTGTTTAGTGGAAAGGGCCGGGATGTCATTCACGTGAGAAATTATAAAAATTTATACACGAATCATCAAATATTTGATTATATAATATACTATATATTTTATAGCAATGATTTAAATTTTTTTAATGAAACCCTTAATTACTTCTCATATAATCTAATCTAATAATTGTTATTGGTACAACACCAAATTTTAGCCCACCAAAAGATATTGATTTTAGTAGAACAAGATTAGTATCACAATTTGACGTGTATATATCAAAGTTAAGAGTATTTGGTGGTGCAACGACTTGTAAATTAAACATTTATTTGCAAAGAAATGTAGCAGGAAATTTCCATAAAATTATTTTAAAAAGGCAGTCCAAATGTTTACGCGTAAACATTACAATTTATTTTTAAGTATATCTCATTATTTTTTTATATAATTATCTGATATTTAAATTTTATTGGTTAGATTGAGATTTGTATTTTTGAAATTTATAAAAGAAAAAAAAGTGTTAATATTAAATCAATTAAAAAATTGGTGCTTAAAAGACCCGTTTTGGATTTTAAGATATTATTATTAATGATGATAAGATTTTAAGTTAAAATATTTGTTTTAAATTTATTAAAAAAAATCTGTAAACACCGCTGCTTATATCCTACCTATAGTTATTTATTCTATGTCACATCTCATTATCTGAAATTTAACTCTTTTTTTTCTTTTTTTATTATTTCAGTTTTGTTAGCTCTTTTTTTTATTATTGAAATACTTTTATTTAAAAAAATAAAAAATTGGTGCTTATTAATTATTATTATGAATTATGAAAGAGAAATAACAACGGGGAAAGGCCTAATTATATGATTTGATGATTCGAGATTTGGGTCCGACAAAATGGAAAAAGGATACCCAAGCGTCAGCTTATTTTTTAAAACAATAATGAAGCTTCTTTTTCCCGTCGACTTTCTGTATGGAACACAAAGGGCCCATTGGAAGGCAAATCCATTATTATATACTATTATATAATGCATGTGGACAATTATTTAAATTTGGGGAGAACTTCCACAAAAAAGCTATTTGGATTTGATGGCAAGATGACTCCAAAGTATTAGAAAATTATACATTAAACAAACCCAAAATTTTTTAATTCTCGATTTTAGCTTAACAGAGATCTCATCCCTTCATCATTCTGCATGTTTGATGGGCTCCGGAACTTGCCATTTTGTATATTGCCGGTTAAGAGGAACTCAGATTCACTGCAACAACGTCATATCTCTTGGGCTCCTTTCAGAAAAATAAGCGCCCGCGCTAACAGTGGCAAGCATACGCAATCTCATTTTATTTTAATTGAACGGTGCATATGTATATATACCGATCCATGCTTATCTTATAGCAATAGTATAAATCTATACGAAAATACTGTGTAAAAAATCTATTTAAATGACATTATTTTTATACTTCTCATCAATTCTATGCTAGTAGGATTGTTTTTTACCACATTTATTTCAATATCTTCTTTTTAGAAAGGAAACAATAAAAGATTACATTGAACGAAACCTTGGAGTATACAAACCCCCTGCAATCATGAATCAAAAACTCCTTTTAATATTGAGGGGAAGGGCATAAAATCAGGTGAAATGAAGAGCTTGAAAAACACCGTTCTTAGCCAACCAATCCACAACATAATTAGTCTCTTGCTTAACATGGATAATTTGAACTTGCTCGTTACGATCCAAAAGTCTTCTAATATCAGTAACAACATCCGAAAGATGATACTCAACAACATTTCTGTTGATTAACTGAAGAACAACTTTAAAATTGTTAGATTGAACAATAATTTTGCTCCAGCATTTGGACCAAGTAAACCCAAAACCTTGTTTAATTGCTTAAAATTTCAAAAAAAACAGCACTTGCATCATTCACAGAAGGGAATAACCTCCTAACCAAGTATCGATAATATCTTGAAAAAGCCCACTAGCGGTACTAAAATTCAAGACAATGCGAAAGGATCCATCAATGTTCAATGCTACCCAACCCACATCCGGAGGAGTCCACTTCACTAAAGCATCTTCAAATCCTCTTCTAGAGAAAGGGATTTTCTTTTGCAAAGAAGAAAAGGTTGTTATATCTACTTTTGCTTCATTAAGAATTATTCTGATTTTCGATTGAACAGGAACATGATGGGTGTTGAAAATTTCTTCATTCCTCCATTTCCAAATGCCAATTCGCAAAGCCAAAAAGGATGCTCTACTCGACTAGAAAACGATTAGCAAATCTCCCTTTCATATTAGAATTAAACCAATTTCCACTGTACCTAGCAAAAAATGAATCACGTTTATGAGGATTAAGCGAACCAAACTAGACCATTTTAGCTCTTGGGTAGCCACGAAGGGCGTGCAGAATATCTTCCTCCCTACTATAACAAAACGAGCTGTATCGCGAAGTGGCCAAGTGACACCTAACTCTCTCAACATTAATCGGAATTTTATTATAAAAATAGAGCCATAAGAAGCTATGAATTCTATGTGGACCACTCCACTCCCACACCAAATTCCATTTACCACCATTAATTTCGCCATATGTATCAACAAGCAAGTTGTAGGCTGTTTTAATGGAGAGAAGATGAATTCCGAATAACGACATCTGGGCCTATAAAGTCCAAAGGCGGAATGGAATCAATAATGTTCCTCAAAGAATCTACAGAAAGTAGAGCACCAAACTTGTCAAAATCCCAGCAACCATGAATAGTCAAAGCATCCCTGACTTTCCAGTGTAATATCTCATTAGGAATGCTGCTTAGAGCTTGATCAACTAGCCTGATGTTGCCACACCATTTATCAAACCAAAAACTGGTGTATCGCTCATCTCTAACGCAAAAAATGATGCTGTTAAAAATGAATGACCAAGGCTAACCAAAGCACGCCAAATCGAAGGGTAATTTTTTGTTTTAAAACCAACTGTAGAACTGTCTACAGAAATACCATATTTTCCACAAAGAACTTGAATCCAAAGCCCCTTAGGAATCTTTGATAATTCGCCAAATGAGTCTAGCCATAAAAACTTGTTTTAATTCAGCAAGCTTCCTCAAACCCATTCCACCCCTATTCTTAGGCATGCAAAGTTTATTCCAATTAACCAAATGAACCTTCCTTTTAGGAACAAGAGAACTCCACAAGAAATCTCGACAAATTGCTTCAATTTTATTGCAAATTCTTTTGGAAAAAACCATAGTCTGAAGAGCATAAATTGGAATAGTCATAAGAATTAATTATACCAGTGTGACCGGACTTGCAAAGGAGAGAATTGACCTTCCAGCGGTTTAAACAACTCTTAATATTGTCAACCAAATGTTGAAAATAATTTTTACCATTTCTACCATGAATAATAGGAACCCCAAAGTGAGTACCCAAGTTTGTGGTGAAGGTAAAATCAGACTTATCCCTCAATATCTTTATTCTCGTGCTGATATTATAAAATTTATATTTGATTTTATTTCAATTATGGGTACGAAGAATGCAAAAACGCATTTCAAAACATAAACAATACCGTATTAAAAACAGAAAACACATTTCATTCTTTAGCCCAACTTTGTTTACAAAAATTACGTTAGCAATGCTTACATCCAAGTTGGGCCCAAGCCCAAATATTTGGACTTGGGGCTTTTCTTTTCTTGATGATGGGTTGAACAAGGCCTGACCCATTTCATAGAAAATAAAAAATGGAGAATCCGTTTTCTAGTTCTCTGCTATCTACAAGCGGGCATTGTTAACTACGAAATGTAAGAAAAGAAATAGAAAATTTCAAAATCCCGAATACAAAACGATTTCTCCAAAGCTTCCTCCCACTCAAAATTACGAATACCTATTTCTTTTGTTCTCTTAATTCTTGGTTCTGCTTCGGGGGTTTTGAAGAATTTTTGGTTTTTGAAGAATTTTTATTGTTAGAGCCCTGGATTGTGTTTGTGCATTTGTTTGGTAGCAATGGATTCCACAATCAGAATTGGGGCATCAATTGTTACGCCCGTGTCTTCTTTTTCATTAAAACTCATTCAGCAGAGACAGAATAAGGTTCGCTTTGGCTTCCGATTCAGTGATAGCCAGTCTACGAGGAAAATCTTTGCCATTATTCCTAATGGCTCTGTTTCTCCATCTGCTTCTCATGAGGTCAGTCACTTTTTACCACTTTTTCACGCCTTTCCTTTGAGCTTTTCAAATTGTTCTGTTTTGATTGTGCTTGGTTGAAGAGGATCAAATCTGGGTAACCACCTGATTTATGTTTAATTTCTGACTTTTATCGTTATCAATTCACTTTATTTACTTGTTTTATTTATAGAAGTTGTAGTATTAGCTTTTATTCGTTTACCTATTTACAAATGATATTTCTTTTAGGATGAATAAAAACTTGTAATTATTATGAATTGTCTGTATCAAATACATATTCTAGTTGTTTGAGTAATTTTCGCTTATGTTCCATTGTTTTTATCATTTGCTATATTTGCTTTATTCCTTAATTACCTGTGATTTTAAAATTCATGTTTTTATTTTGCTAGTAGAACGTGCTGCCTTGGTCATGAGTTTTTCTATCGGAAAAGTCTTGTTTTTGCGCGTTGTAAAGCCTTATGCTGTCGCAGTTACCCAGATTGCGAAATTATCAACTGAGGTTTCATGTGTGAAGCGAGCCTATGTGCACATAAAAATGAAAAGATTGATATTTGAAGTAACAACAAAGAGAATGCATCATATTCCAATGAAAAATTCGCTAGTGGGTTTCTTCATGTTTTGTGTGCATGGGCTCCATGGGTGCTACAGATATTGTCTTTGCAGACTGTAAATTCATTAACAAGGAATTCATTGATGTTTTAGGCAGAATCAAGGGCAGTAGGAGATTTACATAGACGAAGAAGCAGCCGTGAGTCTCTTTTCTGTTATGACAAGCCGGTACCAGAGGAAATAATCGAAAAGCCGATTGGCACATCTATGGCTGAAAAATCAATAGGTGATAATCCTCGTTGTGCTGATTGTCAGGCCAAAGGTGCAGTCCTGTGCGCTACTTGCTCTGGTTCAGGCTTATACGTTGACTCCGTATTGGAGAGCCAGGGTATCATTGTCAAAGTCCGCTGCCTTGGTAAATATGCTTTCTTTTCACAGCATAAGCTTTCATGTGAATTTATTAAGGTGTTCAATATCTTTGCATTTGATAGGCCTGTGAATTACATAACGTGTGGATTACATTACCTTCATTGTGGACTTGGTCAATTTCAGTGAGACAATTGGTGCTCAATTCTTCACGTATCGGTCTTTATATAGGGATTCTAGCTACACTTTGCTTGGGGGATATTCATTCATCTGGTCACTAAATCCCCATAAAAGTTTCATGTTTGGCCCTTGTATAATCTAATGCATCTAAGACATAAATTGTCAGAATCAATTATGATTATGCTGACTCAGAATTGCTAGCGATGGTAGCATTTATTTCACCTTCATATTTGAGTAAGATTGACCTTTCATAATTTATTTATCTATATGAATGGGAACCTTAGAAGAATGCAACACTCAACTCTAATTAGGTTCCTAGGTACTACCTTGAATTAATTTAAATCAGTTTCATCAGATGACCATAAAGCTCAGAGCTCTAGGGGTTTTTAGCAAGTTAACAGTTTCTTAAAAACTGATGCATATTGGATTTTCAACTATATGGTATGATTTATTAATGTTATGTTATGTTATGTTATGTTATGGGGACTATTTAGATTTGCTGTTACGTGCTGGGGTTAGGGGGTGAAAACTTTGGGGTTAAGCCTTGAGAGGGACTTTCCAAGTTCTTAGTCATGGTTGCATTTCTATTGTATGTGGAAGTTTCAGCATTATTGCTACTTATGAAGAAAGCAATATAGTCACTTGAACGTTTGTTTGATTTTATGGTCTCTTTTATTTGGCAAAGACAATAACAATATTTTGATATTTGTATTTGATAGGTTGTGGAGGAACAGGTAACATTATGTGCTCAGAATGTGGTGGGCGTGGTCATCTTGGATCCAAATGACCTAGATGGTGCCTTTCTGCCTTCATTTTGTTGTAACATTTTTCATTATAATTTACATATAAATGTCACATCTATTGTAGCCATGTAGAATGGTTCCATCTTTTATACGACAGCATTTAAGCCTTAATCTCATATAATAATGTCATGTATTTGACTTGATTCGTTTCTTAAAGTTGCTCTTTTCTTCTATGATTAGGGCCTCATTAATTTGTTGAATTGATCTTCATTAAAGAGTCCAAGTTTTATGATTGTATTTTCCTGTTGTCCACTTAGCATATTGAAGCCTGTTTGATATCATTGCTGAAACTGGCGTTTAAAATCATTGTTGAAGTGCAAAAATTACATCTAATTACCAATATTCAACCAGCTTACTTTCATATTAATCTTTTTTGACGTATGACCATAGCGAATATTAGATTCGAAAGATATCTAATGTTTCTGAATGTTACCTGCACGAACACATCCAGGACATGCACTTCAATTGGAAATAATATTGAGTTTAAGAATGATATCCATAGAAATTACACAAAACCAACAACATTTACGACAACAGTTACACGTTTGTCAAATCAAAAGTTAAAGTCCGACAATTTGACATGTTCTTAAGCATGAATTGATCCTTCTAGGCCGTATATCCAGTAGCAGTATTTGTGTCTGCTGTAACCATAAGTATGGCATCAGTAATCATGTAAATTTTGATTCAGAGATTGTTAACGTCCATATCTCTGAAGCTCTTGAAGGCGACTTGGAATGATGGGATCAAACCGGAGGCTCTGTGGATTCTCTGCATAAACATAGTAGTAAGCAGAAACACAAGCTTGTGGCCATGCCATTGCTATCCGACACTGATGAACACAAAAATTGACATAGAGGTTGGTCAGTTTCCATATTGGAGTAGGAATAATTCAGAAAGTCTTTTAAATGGTAGCTAAATTCTTACCATGAAATACCCTATCAAGAAGGCATAAATTGAAACTTCTGTTGTATAGTTCTTATGAACTACAAGTGTCCACGTTCCTCCGACGAGGGCACATACTGAACCTCCTGCTACCCCCGATAAGAAACAGAACGACCCTGTGAGGTCTGAATCAATTAACTGTTCCAATCCTGCTCCTTTGAACATGTCCCATGTATCCATGGATGCCTGTACAAATCCCTTGTTATAAACCCCTACCTGTACAAAACCCCATCTATTTGCATATCTCACTAGTGTGGATGCAACAGCAGAGTAGCAGTTAGCACAGGAAAACAAGAACTCATCTGTCCCCCCTGCTATCAGACTAATTGCTCGTGAAGAGCCTCGGATCACAGTGAGAATTGGGACAAGGACAGAGCCAAGGAATATTTTCTCCATCAGGTGTTTGATTGTGTCTCTTATAGCAACTCTTGTGTCCATATCTGCTCCACACAAAAAATGCAAGTGTTTGATGCGTGAAACTGTGACGAACAATGTGTTTTTCATTGCTTGCAGACTCCATATCAGGCTTAGCAAGATAACTGCTATGAACAAGATGTCTAGTCCAGTTCCAGTGATGGTAGCACCGCCTATACCAGACACCAAGAAACTGGAGTAAAGGATGCTAATTATGATTGATACCACGACGAGTGCATTGGTTTTCTGAGGAGGAAAAGCTGTAGAAACTGATAGAATCTTGATAGCATAACTGAGTCTGGGATTCACCCAACAAGCGTAAAGTGATTGAATGATGGCGAAAACAACTGCAACCGAACCAATTGCTAGACTTGCGGCAGAGCCAACCAATACAAGAAGTAGGCCAACTGCACATGTTAGCAAGGGGCTAAGGCAAAATGCAGCTTTGATGGCTGTTGAAGGGTAGCAGAGGGTGATCCATTGCCAAAGGAAAGCCACAAGACTAGAGGATGCTACTGCAGCCAAGAGTGGTGGATACCACTTCTTGGGGTGGAATTGGCGACGGTGAACAGAGAGGAGGCCGCGAACAGTAAGGAAGACCACTAAAATTGCTGTTAGGAGTAGGTGTGCAAGGAAAAGGACTCGAAAGAGCCTCTGCACAAATTGCCTCGCCACTGTTGAAATCTTGATCGGGATTCTTGGTTCTTGAATCTGCAAGAAGAACGAAGCTAGTTGGTTTATACTTTAAAAAGTCAGCTCTTTGAGAGATGCCAGAAGTTAAATTAAAACAAACAGAAAAAAGAGAAAAGGTACATAAAATAATTAAAATCAAGACCAAGAAATTAAGAAGACCACATACAAGAGAAATTATGATGGTTTTGTTGAAGTAGAAAGAACAAGAAATGGAGGTATTGTTAATTGCAGAGAAGCTTGATGGAGAAGAAAGATGATGAAGACAGAAAATTGGAAAACAAGAAATAGTTTCAAGAAAATGAAAGAGAGAGAGAACCTTGGTTGAATTTGTGGATGGGAGTCTATCCTCTTGTACTTGAATTTGGAAGCTGTGCATATTAAAAGATGTAGTAGTATAATAGTCCGTGTATCTTTCCATTGATAGCTACGCTTAACCTCAAATCTCTAAGTCAAGTAAACTTTGTTTATTTAAAAATTAATATTTTCTTGAATTTTGCTTCGCTTTCTTGCTTGGCATACGCGATTCAGAAATCTCACTGTAAATGTATATTCTTTCTGTCACTCATTCTGCTTGAACAAATTAATTTACATATTTAGTACTATTTATATAAGCCACAAGCCTTCCTGTAACAAAATAAATAAATAATTACCCCATGAACCTAGCCGAGTCTTGCTCATTCGCACGTACTTCGAAGTCTCAAAAACTATTTTATTCTGATTAATTTATTATTTGATCACGTATTGGGTTGCGTAAGGTTTTTGGTTTTGGTGATGTGGTTGATGACGTGGCTGGTAATGAGGTAGGGACAGGTCAGCATTGGTGACGTGTCTGAGAGGGTCTTCTCTTGGGTTGGTCCTCGTGATTTAGTGGAAGGCTTTTGGGTTCTTTATTCATGCTGTTGAATTAAAGAAAGTGAAAAGAAAAAGGCAAGGGGACCGTTCCTTTAATAAAAGACAGAGAGAGAGGGATCTGTTTTTGTTAGGTTCAACTACTAACTAATTTGGTTTCTTTTGTTATTCTTACTATTGATGCCAATCTACAAATTTACTTAACTATATTATTCTACGGATTAAATTAATATATGACAGACTCTTTAACAGGTGAACAATATGTTATACATTTTTCTTTCTTTTATTTTTTTATGAACATTATTATTATTTTTTTAAATTCAACAAAACTATATCGATTGTCATCAAGCAAAATTATTCTAATTTGACCTAAAGCATATGTGGGCCCTAATATTTGTTGTGATTCGAAAATTTAGGTTGAAGATTTTTTTTAATTGCCGTTTTGACCAAATGTTTAAACTACAATAATAGTATCACATTAAGAAGACTTTACTTGTTTTAGGTGCGTCTGATAATTGGGTCAGGTTCTACATGATATTTAACGAAGTTGTTGACTTAAAACCAATTCCCGACGTTTTTTTATTCATTCAAACATTAATATTTTAACTTTGAAAAATAAGCCAATGAAATTGATGTTTTTTTTAAGTCGTTGTATCTTTTATTTATCATGAAAATTACAAAAAATTAGCAATGAAAATTTAAAAAAAAATGATTTAAAATTATAAATTACAGGAAAAAATGATTGGGCTTGAGAGAGAAACCAATACTGCCGCCAACTTTCTTAACAACTGGATATTTATCTACTGATACCGTGGGTAGCATGTTTTTAAAAATGTTTAGTAGCTATCAAGTTAATTTCTTCTTTTCTTTTAAAAAAAAAAACAAGGGAAAAGAACTTGAGTCAGAATTTGTGCCATTACTGATTTGCTTTTGCTCATTTTGATTAGTTTTTCTTTGGAGAAAGTGTATTAATCCATTACTGAATATGAAGGTTTTGTTTCACACGCAACTTCAGCAGCGACAATTAAAGTAAAAAGACTGGTTGTTTTTTGAGATAGTTTGGAAGAATATTAATTAATGTCACCATCTTCGCATTCCTTTATGTTTTGTGATTTTTATTGGCTCTAAAGTCTTCACTTTAATTTCATTTTAGACTACTTTTTATTGGCGTCCTTCTCTCAGGAACTTGCATCTTTATCTACAAAATTAATTCCATTCCTCTTTCATTTCAAAATCATAGCATACCATACCTTATACTACTTCAACTTTTAAAAGGTACGTATTGACTCAATCAGTGGCGGAGGCAAGATCCTAAGGTAAGAGGGAGCATTGATCTTAATATCAGAACTTATATGATTATTATTAAATTAAAATTTAAGAAAAAACACTGAAAATAAAATAAGGATCACTATTATAATATTTTTTTGAAATTAAATAACTTCATTAAGAATAATCAGCCAAAAAGGACACGGACAATACAATCAGGAGGGAAAAAGTCCCAAAACATAAGATCTGCCGTAGAAAAAGTAGTTCTAGCTGAAGAATGAGCTACTACATTCACTATTATAATTTAAATATATATATTTAAAAAAAATTTTAAAAGTGAGAGCATACATGTACGCACTCTCGGCATAATGTGGCTCGCCACTGGGCTTAATCAGTAGAGTTATCAGTATTTTTGGAAATAAGCAATCTGAAATATTAGACACATAATAATGCAGGACACAGAATTTCATAGATTGGGTGCAAGTGAAAATTTCCCATACCAAATTTGATAGCGAATATTTAGAGCAGTGGATTGGGCCACCATGGGCCTTGTTTAGTTTAAGAGCAGAATAAGGCCACTGTCCCAACCTCTAATAATCAATAAGTTAGGCATATCGACACAATTTCCCAACCTCTAATAATATCGACATTAAATCCAATTATAGCTTTTTGTCTCTTAAATGGACAGACAAAGGTCCACCGCCCCATAAACAAATAACGGTCACTTTCCCCACTTCATCCATGCCAAGATTTACTTTCCGCAATTCCGCTTCTGCTCAACTTCAAAAGCTCAAATCCAAATGAACGAACTAAATTTATAATAAAAAAAACTGTTTATAACAGCATTACACATTATAAAAAAAATTAAAATAATCCCCTAGTTACTTCACCAAGTAAGTGCCAAAAAAAAAACCCCAAACCCGATTCTACAAAATTTGATCGGAAAGCGATGGTAGTCGCCGAAAAAAGTTAACAGGAACAGATGGCATGTCATCGCGAAATCTTGGATGGCGCAGATAGTAAAAGCCTGCACCCAACACAAACACCTTAAATGGCACTACATAAAACACCAGTGAAGCCAATAAACAAACAACCACAAAAATTCCAGTTGCCCGTGGATCCCTCCAATTACATAAAGCCTCTAAACGCTCCCCTTGAGCTGCCAAATCACCTAACAGTGTTTGGGCCCGACCCGATAAAACCCGTAACCTATCATATCTAATGCGAACCACATCAGCAGATCTTGTGGTGGGAAATCCATCAAACTCCTCATCTAACTCATCTGGTCCCACAGCATCCATGTAGGAAAGCCTTGGGTCCATGTTTTGTGGGACCCTTTGGCGATAACGAAATCGCAATGCCAAGATCAAAAAGGCGTACATAAATACGGTGGGGAGGAGTAGATGTGGACATAACACAACAGCTATAAGCAACACATGAACTAGAACAGTAGTAGGTGTATGTGCCCAAGTGCGAATCCCATCTATCCAACGTGCCAAAGTAGCCGCACGTGACAGGCAGCTCACAACTCTAAACCAATTCGCTTTGCTTCTTCTCATGCTCCACATGTGGGTGTCATTGTCTAGCATGAATTGAACCACTTCTTGATCCAATGGCGGCTCAGAACGAGTTAACCGAGTCGTCACCATATGCATAGCCGTATGCCGCAGAATATCTTGTTGAGCTGGCCCTAATGGGCACACATAATGCATTCTAGGAAGCATTGGTGTGGTGTATGCTTGTATTAGATTTAGCCATGATGAGCACGAAAATTTAACGGCTATCTCTATATCTCCCATTTTCTTGGCCCCACTAGGCAGCAATACCGTGAATGAGTATGAATTTAGGTACACCCGATTTGTATCAAGCGTTGATAAGCGAATCCGAATTTTCCCCACCCTTAGATCTTTTCCTTGTTTTTCTGCTTCATCCCGCTTGTATCTTTCATTGTCAAACACACCTATGGTGAGTACAGTGCAAGGATCGTATACATCCCACGTGTACTCCTCATTCCATCTTGGATTAAATCTATCAAGGATAGTGCGGGTGCGAACCCACTTAGGCCCATATTTAGCTATCACGTAAGCATCGATAGTCCCGCGGGTCCCATCCTTTGTTTTAACCGGAAGCAAATTAGTAGCCCCTCGGATCCCAACCTCTAATAACCCAATTGGAGGCTTGGCTAATTGTTTAGCCGCAGCTCGAACATCACTGGTCACATGAGCTGCCTCATCTAGCACGTGATAACCACCTTCCAAACATACTCTCACGTGTATTCTCCCTGTGTAAGGCTTGTTCTCGTCGCCAACCAAATTAAACCACCAGGACTTGGGTTCTGCACGATCATCAGTCCGCCGTTCTACGCTTGCCATGTGTATCTTGGAATGGCCCACAGGTTGCCCATTGGTTACATCCTCTACTGTTACCACCAAGAACGGCTCAAACGGCTCAGCCGCCACAAAAACCAAGTCCTCATTCCACGTCGGATTAGCTGAGCTTGAGGAGGAGGAGGATCCCACAGAAGTCCTGCCCGTTTTGAAAATCTGTGCACCAAGCTGAGCCTTGACATAGAGCTCATGACTCCTAGCCTTGGGTTCGGAAGCCGAAGCTAGCTGCAAATCTTGGGTTTGGATAACCGTTAATCTCAGATACCAAAGCTTAGGAGATAGATACACCTTTGATCGGGTCTCCGGTATCAACCCACCCGAATCTGACTGCCAAGCCTCCTGAAATGCCTCATCCGCCTGAGTACCAATCCAAACGGCGAGCATGACGTCATTTCCGGGCGAATTCTCTGATTCTAAACTGTACCATTGAGTAGCCAAAGGACTATCAGGTGGCACCCTCTTTGGTACTTCCTGCAAGTCAAACGACACCGTACCTAGACAAGCCTCTGATTTCTCGTCATTGTCTTTCTTCTCCTCTGCCCAAACAGAAACCTCCAAAGAAGCTGAATTCAATCCCTCCTTGTCAAAAGCAAAAACTTGGTCCCAGTCTTTATCGCTCTGGCTTTTTGTTTTGATGCTGTGTGTACCTATCACAAGCTTTGCATATATTGGAGGATTTGATTCAGAGTTTGCCCTTTTGGCCTTTACAACGCGGACATATAGAAATGGCATGCGATCTACAAGATCGTACGTGCTACGGCTGCGATCACTTGCCAGTGATCGAAGTTCGAGGTCGCTGATGGTAAGATCGCAGCTTTTTCCGGCATCAAGTTTATCCTTTTGCTCGGTTGAGGTCTTTTCCCTATGTGCCAACGGTGGATTCTCCACCTCCAATGGTGCTGGTGGCACCGGAGGAGGAGCTTCCTCTGTTTTTTTTGAATCTTTTTCCTCCGCAGGTGGATTTGGCTTGTCTTCTTCTTTTTTAGCATCTGCAGATGATTCTGTCTTTTGTGGCTCCTCGTGTTTCTTTTCTTCAGCTTTGTTCTCCTCCTTCTCCTCCGCTGGTTTTGCCTCGCCCTCCGGTGGGTTCTCCTCCGCTGCAGCAGGGGGAGCTGGCTGAGGTTTTTGTTCTGCCGGAGCCGCAGGTGGATCTTCATCAATATAATAAATTTTCAACCCGAGCTCTCCCTTGATCTGAGAAAACACACTTCTCTTTTCCAGCGGATAGTAAACCAGAGTCTCCGATCCGGCTTTAACAAATCCACTACCGGCAATCTTGACTCTACCGAGAAAAGTGCTTCTTTTTCCAGTCTTCTTATCATTATAGAGATTGATCTCTAAGATCTCGGTTGGCATGGAGTCTGTGTCATGGACTAGAAATTCAAGCTTTTCAGCCCATTCAGGATTAAGATCTCTGAACTTAGTTTTGGTCCTCCGGCGCTGGCCGTCGAAGTCTACGATAGCATAAGCACTTGCAGTACCTTGTCCATCTTTGGGCATTAGATTCTTGGCGTTGCAGAGTTCAACAATCAGCTTCCTCGTGCATGCATCCGCCATTTTTCTTTATAGGAATCAAAATTGACAGTGTTGATGGATTTTATTAAACAAAACTTCAATCTGTAAATTAGAGATAGAAAGAGAAAAAGAGAATTATGAAATGGAGAAGAAGGGGCCAGTGTGGGTTTTTAAATTAAAGGTCATGGGGAGCGGGGACACGTAGGAAAAGACACGTAAGACAAGAGTGGACACGTGGATAGATGTTGGGGGGCGAGATTTTTGGTAGTCAAGTGGGGGCAAAGGCAGAGAGAGCAGCGTGCCTGGTGCTGAGTTTTTGACATTTTTTTTGGGCAAAGGCTTAGCGGGTGGGATAGAAAATTACATGCCAATTAGAAGAGATTCTATTGGTGAATTTTTTACTTTTTAGTTTTGAATTTGACAGATGGAATCGTGAATTTACTGTGTTCTGTGGCCATGATAATTGTATCGTGTGGAAAGAAGGAACAGCAATTGCATACGGGCAACAGATTAATGGATTGATTGGTATGATTATTTGTTTGGACTAACTTTTGCCTTTTTATGGATCTGCCATTTTTCATGACTATGTTTTCAATCTTAGTTAGCTACTCATTATTGGTTTAGGTAATTGAATAAAATAAAGCAGAGGGAACATAGAGATCAAGATTCTCATAAAATTCAGCTATATTTGGAATCTAGCTTGGTAAACTACAATTTTATGGAAAAGGCCACAGCACAGAAGTGAAGTGCAAATTGCAACGCTCTGCAAAAATGAACGTTGCTTTGGTGTTGTGCTTCTTTTGTGTCAGATACATAAAAACGATTCCAAACCTTTAACATGTCCATATGTTATAATTAAATGTTTGCTCCTTTTTTTTTAATGTATTCCACTGTGATTCTTGTTTTCAATACTGATACGCTCCGATTTATATATTGCTAATTGCACGTGATTAGCATATAATCACAGTTAACTATAATTGTTTTTTTTTTAATTGTTTAAGTTGGGAAACTCATCGAATAAATTCAATTCAACTAACCATCCTTCAATTGATTAGAATTCAAATTCTGCCATTTTCCATCCCAAGAAATATAATTATACAAAAAATATAACACACTAATATATATGTCTATCATATACTATCAAATTAGTGGTTATAAAGATTCTATTTTTCTCGGTCTTACCTGTAAATATAGTCACAACTTAACCAAATCACATTATATTAATGTGTCATTTTTTTATTTCTTATTTTTACTTATGATTAATTATTAGTTAATTGCGTTTAATAGCATTTAAAAAGAAAAAGAAAACTTTTAAAATTTTGCTTTCTTGCCTCTCCCTCACCTTTCCAAGACTAAGCTCTGTCCTCTCTTTTCAATGACGAGTAACCTATCGATTATGTCCAAACTTTTTTTTTTTCGATTTTGGGTTTTTTGATATCTGATTGATGGTCTGCACTGTTAGAATATTAAATCCGCATGTGCTGGAGCTGTTTATAATATTCGTATCCTATAATTTGTTGATGGTTGGATGAACTTTGGTGAGATTCTGTTGCAATTTTTGGTTTGTGTTTGTCTCTGGGAAATTTTTGGGGTAAATCAATACTGATTAAATTGCTAATGCCAGCAAATTTACATTTGCCCCGTAATTTTCTAATAATTTCAGTTTTGAAACTTTCCACATAAATGGATGTGCGTCTGATTATCGAATGTCCTTTGGAACCAATAACCAAGCAGGTTAAGTGCAAGAGCCTTACTGGTTTTGATTTGGTTACTGAGATACTCTGGTTATTTTCATGCTGCAGTGACATCCCAATGGCACAATTTATCATCAATATAAATGCTTGGCTTCCTGCCTCACAGAAGTGCATTATTCATATTTTGGATAGTACTTGCCTCTTTGTGCAACCTCATGTTTCTGAAATGATACAAAGGGCTATTGCTGAGTTTACAGTTTAGAGACCAGAATTCTTATGAGAAGCCAAATTAGTTAATTTCTTTTTTGCTCTTTTCCTTGTTTTCACCATCTTATTGATTTGGCGTTCACTGTTGAGCTATGTAGTCCTTCTCTTTCCTAAGCACTGGCCTTAACTTCCATTTCATGCTTTGTTTCTGACAATTTCTTTTGTGATAATGTGTCTGATGCAAAAACTTATGCTAAACTATATTTTTATTTGAAATTTACTAGTAGAACTTGTAACAATCCAAACCCGAGTTACCCGAATAATGGGCAGTCAAATCTGATTTTAGGCATGATCTGGGTAAAAAAAATAAAAGTAATGAATAAAAAAAAAAAAAAGAGAGAGAGATGGAGGAAAGGGGAAATTAATATGTTATACTACACCTAAATTTGGAGGTTCAAATATTAGAATAAAAAAAACGTTTGAGGGCTAAATGGAAATTAAAGGGGCTGAATTGAATTTTTCCCATTCCTACGCCCAAACTACGTCGTTTTGGAAGGTGGGAATTTATTCCCCTTTGGCTGCTCGCCCCCTTGTCTCAACTGCCCCATCCCCCTCTCCTTCCATTTTCTTCTTCTTTCTGCTCTCCGGTCGCCCTGTTGCCGCCGCAACACCGCCGTCAACCTCCGCCGCTGCTGCAGCTTCTCCCAGCGTCGCCTCCCTCTTCTTCTTCCCTTCTCTTCCCTCGCACTAGAGGAGCAGCCCCGCCCTCCTCTTTCTTGCTTCGGGTTCCTCTTCTTCTTTTGCTCCTTTGGCTAAAATTACTCCATTTGTTCATGTGGTAAGCTTCATTAATTTGTTATTTAGTGAATTATAGTAAGAATTTGGAAAATAGAAAATAATTTCAGATTTTGGGAAAAAATTGAGGAAAATATTAGATTTGAATGTTATTGAGTTATTTGGGGAAATTGAGTAGATAATTAGTTAGATTTGCTTTAATTTAAGAGTTTATATATTTTTTATTAAAAGATTTATGTTGAATTTGTGGTTATGAAGGAAAAGGAGAATTGAGCATGAAGGAGAAGGAAATGGATAGAAATTGACGAGTTGGGACTTGTAGAGGTTGAAATTGGAGAAAATTAACAGCAAATTGGTATGTGTTCATGCAATTCTGTTTTTCTCTAAAATTTGTGTATTATGTAAGTAATGGTTTTTAGCATGTGGAGTTGTATGGATCCATGTTATAAAAATATTTATTAGAGTGTTACGTGAATAATAGGAGATGATCAAATCAAATTATAGGAATTTAAATTGCAAATTTGTTAAATAATACATAATATGTAAGTTATGACTTTAGAGTAGTGAATTTAGATTTTATAAAATTAATGTTATAAGTACCTAATTGGATATTAAGTGAGCAGTATGGAATACTTAATTGAATTATAAACCTCTAGATCTTTAACATTCATATTGTTGTTAAATTAAATTGATAAAAAAATTAACTATAATTGTGTAATGGAAGGAATACATTGATGAAATTGAATGTAAGTTGTGAGTTATGACTTGGTCTTAACTATGATTTAAGTTTATGTTAAATTGACTTTAATTAGTGAGCTTTATCATGATTTTAGGAAAAATTGTATATAAATATTGTTTCGTAATACTTGGATGGACTTTAAAATTTGGTATGGTATTTAAATATATAAAATTGAATATGCACCTATTAGAATTGGCTTTGGCCAAATGGCTCAAGAAGTAAGGATCAATGGCATGTTTACCATTCTTGGAGTGTGAGTTAGAATTTTGTGAAATTGATGTTAAGTTATTTAATTAGAAGGTACTTGAGGTTGAGAATGTGATAAATTTTAATTTTGGACCTATAAAAAAGTTAACTTAGTTAGCTTAAGCTGGGCCAAATCTTAAAATTTTAATGTATAAGCTAGATTGTGTAGGGAATTTGATTAACATGCTGGGGGTGAATTGTAAAATTAGTTATCATATTTGAATATAGTAAAGTGAATATGTTCATATTAGATTTAACTTTGGCCAAAATTGTACATGAAGTAAGATTAATGGCATAATTGTTGGATGAGCTAAATTGTTATGGTAGAGACTATTCTTAACAAGTTTAAGAGCAGTAAGTTAACCAGACTGCATGTTATGAGCATAATATTGCTTATTTGAATTTTTGAAGCGTAAGATAAATGATAAAAGTTTTTGAAGTAGTGTGAATGATAAAAGAAGATTCTAATTTTAATATCTGTTTAAGCAGGGGATTTAAACTAAGTGTCTAGTTAGTTTAACTTAACTAATATTGGAAGATTATTTTTATAAATTTAAAATTAACTATACTTGTCTTTAGTAAAATTAGACAATAATTGGAGTAATATGATATGATTGGCATGCTAATTAGGAAAGTCTAGTAGTACTGCGTTCTAATGTAATTGCCGGATTAAATGGCTCCGAGAGCTCTTCCGGTGAATGTAATTAATTAGAGTTTTGGACTGAATCGCTTCAAGAGTTCTCTCTCTCTCTCTCTCTCTCTCTCTATATATATATATATATAATGTTAATATTATAAATGTCAATAACGAGAAAAAAATGTTGAATGGACTGAATAGTTTCGAGAACTCGGTTCAGTATTTAAATTTAGTTTATCCAGCTTGACGCAATTCTGCTGGATTTTATTTGGGACAAATATGAAGAAATAAATAATAAATGTTTAGTAAATAAATTGAGAATTTTTAATTGAATGTAGTTACTTAGTTATTCAATGAGTTATAGTACTGATTAAACCTTAATTTAGCAAAATGTGAAATACTATATGAATTATACGAGTTTAAATTTTCATATAATGGATTTATTGCTTTTATATCTGAAAATAAATGAAAGCAATTGTATTTGAAAATTTATGAATTTTAATTATATTTTAGTTAATTATCTTATTTGTAGAAAAATATAATTGCTTGAACACCACTAAACAAAATGCTTAATGCGTGATTTTCTTTCCGCATGGGTTTGGAAGAATTTTAAAGTTAAGTGAGTAGATCTGCAGCAAATCTATGTTACATCAGAAAGAGTGGAGATATTTTGAGGTAGATGCGCGACTCGATTTCTTTTGTTATCTTTTAAAATATTTTGGCATGTACACCGTGTTATGGTTAAGTAAATTTTGTGTATATATTTATGAGTATTAACATATAAATTAAGCTATTTTGGAATTGATTATGTAAATTATATTTGAAGATAAGTAGAATATTAAATGTGCTATGTTTTAATTTGATTGAGATTGAGTGGTAAAATATTGGAGGATGGGCAAACTATTGTGTGTTGGATTTTAAATTGGAGATGGATGGTAAGATGGATGAAATAGAAGTGTATTAAAAATTTTCTGCCAGGGGGCTTTTATTGAATATTAAGGAAAATTTTGTCAAAATTAAAAAAAAAATTCAGTAATTGTTAAGATGATAAGTAGGGGTGTGCAGGACTGAACTGAATGAATTTTGGTCTATTTCGTTTGGTTATTTTGATTTTTGGTTCGTTCGATTTTGAATCGAAAAATAAAATCGGTTTGATTTTTGAAATTGAAAATGAAGAAACAAACCGATCGAAGTTTATATATATATATATATATATATATATTATAGTATTTAAATATCAAAATTGAAGCTTTGATTGAGTGGTTTGAGTTTCTAGTAAAACCCACTCAAATATATATATATATATATATTATAGTATTTAAATATCAAAATTGAAGCTTTGATTGAGTGGTGTGAATTTCTGGTAAAATCCACTCATACCCCTTAAGTCTTGAGTTCGAGTCCCGGAAGCCACCATTGTACAAGTTCCTTTTGGCAAAAAAAGTTGGTTTCATTTCCTTAATAATTTATTTTTAAATTTTTGGTGGATGTATTAGCTGTAAATTCTTAGATATGTAAATGCTATTGGAGGTGTCGTGGACGATGTGACTATGGCTATTTATAGTTTATGCATTATATTTGTCATATTTTGACTTAATTTGAAAAATGTTAAATAATTTGATTAAATTTCAATTTACAAAATGGGAGCAGTGTCATAAATATCTGGAGTGGTTAAATAACAAAACTTAATCAACTCATTCTCTTAATTTAATAAATTTGAAGAAAATTAAAATTGAAAATTATGAGACTAAAAGTTACAAAGATGGATTTTGAGAAGCCAAATGTGCCTTTGATAGACATGGATGCAGAATGATGAAATTTATCTTACATGGCATGATCCATTTAATTATATTATTATTATTATTATTATTATTATTATTATTATTGGAGAATAAAGTAATGAAAGGTTATTTCAAATTTGTATAATTTTTTTATTGGGGATTTTTTAGTGTATCTTTTAAAATATTATTTTAGTAGTATATTTTTTTAATATAATTTTGATTAATATTTATTATAGATATAATATAATAAATTTATGCATATTATATTAATTTTAGTTATTTTAAATGAATTTATTTTGTTGAATATAAATTAATTTAATTTATGGGCTCATATAGGTTAAAAGTCTAATAAAAAATAAATTCATATTGATTCAGAACCGAATCGATCGAAATTAATTCGATTTATTTGATTCTAAAAGTTCGGTTTTCGGTTCGATTTTTTTAATTTAAAAAGTTCGATTTTCAATCTATTTGGTTCGATTTGGATCAAATCGAACCGATCATTTGCACAGTCCTAGTGATAAGATTTTAAAATAGAAAATTGGCCTTTTTAAAGAAAACAAAGTCCGAGCGTGACATCCAAATCTTTTCATTGACCGGATATAAGATGTTACTGAACTAGTTTAGTTTGAACATTTTGTGTGGTGTTTATAATTTTAATATTTAAGTACTTTGAAAATTTTAAGTTTATGTTGAGTTTGAACATTATGTTAAATTATATTGATTTCAAAATTTTATTTTTAAATACCTTGTAGATTTTTCATTTTTTTATAATTGTATTTTATAATTATAACTATAATAGTTAACCAAAAAATATTAGTTAATTAAATCAAAAAATTAAAATCGATTGATTAGTTAACCGATTATAAAAAATAGATTAATAGTTATTGTTTTGAAAAAATTGATTTTTATGGATAGATTAATTTTCCGATTTATATATCGGTTAAACTGATCAGACCTAAGAAGGTCTGTTACTTATTGTTTTGAGTTTCTTTTATGAAACATATATTTGAGTTTCTTTTATGAAACATATAATAAAAAAAGTAAAGGTACCCAAGTCAGAATATATGCCATTAATCCTTTGCGATTTAACAGCCATTAACCACTAAGTAACATATCAAATATCACAATTATTCACATATGTATATGACAAACAATATCATGAAAAATTATATTGACACAAGCACTAGCATCTCATATAAGCAAGAAAGTGCATAAAAATGGTAATACCGGTGCCAATTTTGAACTGAGAACTGCCCTAAAATACGACAACCAAAGGTAAATGCAAGAAAGGAAAGATTGAATTCCTGCTGCTGATTTTTTTGTTGTTTGGCAATTGTCAATGCGGACAGATTTTCAACTGAATAGACGGATATATATCGAAAGGCCGCTCATTTATTTCCGTTTTCTTTCCCTTGCTTTGAATACAGATAATTTTGGAATTTTCATTCTGGAGAGAGAAACAAGCGCCTGATTATTGAACCGGGAAGTATAGACACAGTGCTCTTGGGTCAGGAATCTCTCTGCAAGAACCCGGTTCAACTTAAAAACGGCCTGTTTTATTTTTTATTTTTTTAAATATTTAGTAAGACCCTAAGTTTACCCCAAAATCGCTTCTGCTCGACTCTGCGAGTTCCCTACCTCCCTCTGTTATTTTCTCTCCACCAGCCACCATCACCGGAGCTTCCTTGCCGGTTACCGATCAGAGCTTCTGGAGTTTCCGGTATGTGCATGATTCTAGGCTTTTCTTTTCTTTTTCGTTTTCTCTCTCTAATCTCATTTGTCAACTGGTTTTTATTTGTTCTTGCAATAAATTGTTGCAGCTCCTTGATTGATTCTTTCTCCAGTTGCCTTGTAATCTGCAAGAAAAACTTTCTAGGTATCTGAATACATCTATTCCATTTGATTTTCTGTTACACACATTTTGATGTAAACCAAGCTTTTGTCCTCATGTCTTATGTGGAGCCAGTGAGCAGTAACATAATATATTTTTGGCTTCATTACCCGAAGAATTATGGATAAATTGATCTTTTATGACCTCACGCTAATTCACAGTAAGAAAATAAAGTTAGGGCTCAATACTTGCATTTGAATATGCTTGCCTATGGTTGCAGAAATTGTTGTTTCTTATTACCATTAGGTCCAAATTGCTTTGTCCGACTTGAATGCTCCTGCAAGCTTTTCACTGCTTAGCAGCCTTTCTCTGTTAGTATCAGCATGGAGGATGTCTAAATCTCATTGTAATTTTTTTTTTTGGCTGATAATTGAATTTTAGATTGCTAATGAAAGCTAAGGTTGTTGTAGGTGGTAATTCAATGCCTTATCAAGAATGTATATAGATATAAAGGTCTTTTTTTGTTCCACTGTGGAGTAATTCTTACTTGTCTTAATTAGGAAATGATAGATGTATAACAACTAACTAAGTGGCATGCTTTAGTTATTAAATATTAGAATTAATATACATATGTGCAATTTATTACATTAAAATAATATTTGAAGACTGAGAAGCTGCTACTGTTTAACCCTGTGAATAAGGTCTCTTATTCAATTAGGGGATGGCTTTAAGGAAAGTGGGTGATTGTTGACTTATCTCAAGAATAATGTAGTTTCTAATCTTTGAAAATTAAAACCTTAAGTGAGGATTATAAAAAAAGACTGAAGATTAATTGCATTTCCAATTAGAACTCTAATCTGGAAACCTAGGAAAGAATGCTGTACATAAGGCTTTGGTAATCATTGAAATAATCAAAATATTACTAGTTTTTTTTTTCCTCTAAATGAGATTTTTGTAAGATGAATAGCTTACTTATTAAACATAATTATTTTCAGCGGCATAACAATAGTTCAAATAATTAATCTTAATCTCTATGATTTGTTGTATTATGATGGAGTTCAACAAGATTCACACAATAAAATAATAGTAAAGGAAAATAATAAAAGGATAATGAGATTTGCATTGATAGTAAACCAGATACAAACAGTTCCAAAATATCAAAACATTTGATGAACAATCTCAGAAAATAGCAAATGCAGAAAAATAAAGAACAGGTCTTCCAAGAGCAGAGTCGAGCTACAGCCCCTCGCTCCCTCTCCCTTTTTCAGCCTATAACTGAAAGCACAATCTGTTTTTCTAACCTGCCTTCCTACCCAGCCCTCTACCCTTTTTATTCTAATTCTCTCTCTTCCTTTCTTTAACTAACTCCTGCCACATCAGCTTCAGCATGCTGCCCTGCATCTTTCTATGGCCTTCTTGAATATACCCTCCACACCATGGGCCTTGGATCTTCTCTTCTTTCTTCCTGGTCCATCAGCTCCTTATCATATTAGGTCTTGATTTCATTTTTGGCTAATCCTTTCTATCGCTAATTTTGTAATAACTACTAATTTCCAATTCATAGTATACTTCACAACAAGATTGATTAATTTTAATTTAGTTACTCATAATTTACTACTAATTTGATTGTTTGCCATTAACGTTAGTATATGACTTTATTTAGATATTTGCTACTTATGTTTGGTTATACTGACTTATATTTGAACAAATTATTTCATTTTTATATTTACAATTTCTGAAGGAATTAAAATTGATATTTCTTGGTTGATGTTCGATGATTAACAAGTTTCTGAATGTATTTTTACTTTCTTTATAAACTGTTGTTCATACTATATTAGTATTTTCAACTTTTTTTAAGTAATTGTATTTTCTAAAAAAAACAAAGGCGGTTGAACCCCAGTCGAACCATGAATCAATCGGCACACTGTTTCAATTTCTGGTCCAGTTCTAAAAGCATTGCCCTAAACCGTATTCACTTAAATCTCCCTCCATCACTTTGTTCTGTTAATTTTTTTGATGTTCCTCACCTTACTATCTCCCAATCAGAAATAATCTTCTACTAATTTGTGATATTTGATTTTGAACATACTTGTTAAGGGCAATATTCTGTTTGATTGCTAAGAAAACGTAGGAAAAGAGAGAAATCCAAATCCATTGCTCGTAGAAGGTAATAGGCATCTGTTAATTTTCGAAGTATATGATCGATTTTAATTTTTTCATTTGTGTAGATTTTTTGTGAGTTTCGCCATATAGGAGATGGTATTTTGTAAAGCCTGTGGAAGAGATGTTCCAGTAAAGCGCGATGATGATGGCCTCCTGTAAGTACTTTTATCTGTCGATTCCTTCAGTTGCATTGCTTGATTGCATCATTTTCTCATCACAAGTATGATAATGCACCTTTTTCTTTTCTCTCTTCTTATCTTACTCTGTTTTGCAAGTGGAATTCTATTGGAACTTACAGTTTGTATGGTTGTGCTATTCAGATCCTGTGACAATTGTGGTAAAGTTCTGAAGTTTGATAATTATTCAACTGAAGCTACATTTGTGAAAAATGCTTCGGGGCAGGTATGCTGTTCCTCTTATTGATGTTTTTGTGTTACCATTGTTGATTGTTGTTGATAATTAACTGCTTTCTCTTGTATTTGGTCTATCAGTTGAGCTAAAATGCCTGTTTATGTTGGTTATGTTCTGAATTTGAGAGCTGGCATGTTCTCTCATCTAGTTTTAGAAAATTGACATAATTGTCTGAACAGCTGCATTATTGTGAATCAAAAGTGGAGCACACACTGTATATGGATGACCTTATTGATGGAGTTGCGAGATTGGTTGACTATTTGACATGAATTAGCAATTAAGTGCCAGATGAACTGCAAACTGTACCAACCAAGTGGAAGCAACTGAAAAAAGAAGCAGTAGTAGTAAACTGATTTTTCGTGCAAGGCAACTTGAAACTAAGATTACGAACTGGCCGCTTCTTACTAGTTTTCTTCACCTTGGTTCTTGTTTACATTAACCAAGCTATTTTCTCATGCCATATGCTATAAATGATTTTCTGTATTAATTCTCACAAAACATTAAAATAATGTGCTCCTTTATTTTTTTGATTTTGTTATTATATCTGTGTTCCTTCCCAAGATAGTAATGTTATCTTTGCATATTTGCAGAGCCAATTAGCAGGAAAATTGGTAAGGAGTATTGGAAGTGAAAACTTTTCAAGGCAAAGGTTATATGAAAAAGGTGTGTTTTATTGTATTCTATCTTTGGTTTTATAATATATAATATTAGGTGAGCTACTGAAGGGATTAAGGGATTTTCATTATACTATTAATTATGTTTTTTCCCTGTTATCCTAATGTTGGGCTCCCTAACACAACTTATTATAGGTTTGGCAAGTGGGTATGCATGATTTTGCCAAATAACTTAATGCTGTTGGTGTTTCTTTGCCTTGAAATGAGGTAATTTTCATGGTGCAATGGGATGTTGACCTCCCGGCAAGTGGCAGCTTGTGGTGTTGTCACTGAGTTAAAACACATAACTTTTTGAAAATGTTCTCTTCAGTCTCCACTTCATGAAGGCTAACTGTTTGGATTCATTTTTTTATGCTAAATACCAGAACTTGAATTTAACTTTGAATTTTCTTTCCTGGTTCGTTTAGCTAGATGCTCCCATCTAACCTGTCCTTTTTTCTGCTTGGGCCCTAAGGTGGTTTTTGACATTTTTACCTTACAATCCTTCTGGGGAAAAAATTACTACAGATTATCTCTAATTTTTATTTGAGTTCTTGGTTCTCATCGATACATATCAAGTTGCTGTGTATGGGAAAAGTTTTTTCAAAAGTAGCACTTTTTGCAGTTCTGATTCATAGTTGGATCATATGCGTGGAAACCCAATGATTATAATATTTGCCTCTTTATCTGTCAGGGTGCTAATTTTCTTTCATAATGCAGCTTATGATGATTTGACATATATAAAAAATGGTTTGGGCATGGGGGAAAATCTTGCCATAGTAGACCAAGCTATGGTTTATTATCGAGTATGTTCCTTGCACTTATTTTTTGCTGTTAAATGCATATGCTTTGATCAACATACTGAAAATCCTTTTTCTGCTACGCAAAGATAGCAGTTGAGCGAAATTTTACCAAGGGGCGTAGGACAGAGCAAGTGCAGGCTGCTTGTCTTTATATTGCATGTCGGTAAGGAATCCATATTCACTGTTCTAATTGTTTTTTGGTCTTTATGCCATCCAGCTTTGAAGAAGCATGTTTTACTGTGCTTGAGAACTAGTCTAGAGAGCTACCATGCACTTCTACTCAAAATGAGTTTGTGAATTTAATAGCCCACTCCTCAACCATTTGAAGAAACATACCAGTGTTAGAAGCAGTGACCACATAAGCTCCCAAATATTTTCAAAAATATCCGTTAATATCTTCTTTCTGCAAGAGTACGAGGGACCTTTGCAATTATATCAGATATATAAGAAGTTTGATAAATACTCACATGCATTCAAAATTTTTATTGGGAGTGAGCTTCTTGAGCATACGTTGCCTGCTTAAATTTATGACTGATTTCAGAGAAGTCTTAAGAAGTACATGCATATACTTGTGCACTACTACTGAGTCAATCTTTCTTTTAATACCTTCAAATAAATCATGATATCATTGATACTAAGTAGCTTCCATATTTTTATTATCGCTACTCACTGCCACTGGAAACTCAGGCATAGGATCCAAAACTTATGAGCTAACTATTTCTTGTTTGGGAAACTCATGGAACTGGAATAATAGCCATGCCCTGGACCCTATATTTCAGAATTATGCTTTTCCAACACGTCCAATGTTTGTGATGGTGGCTTTACCAAAGGTCCCAAAACTTTAGTTGTGATAAGTGAGCAATGATAAGAGGCCTGTGGTTTGGATGTGTTTGTTGGAGAAAGAGGTCAAAGGTAACATAAGTTACTAAAGCACAACTTCTCCACTTCCCCCTGTGTGCCAAACCCTTTTGTCCCTTTCATTTTTATTGCGCAGCCTCCTTAGGAAATGAAATTACTACTATTGTGATTCTCTGATAAATTTTTTTCCCTTCAATGTCTATGTACATATAAGATGGATGCTAGTTTTCCGGCCAATGTAGGTCTGGCTAGTGAAGATGAAGCTTCTGCCCTCTCAGTGAAGGTGTTTAGCTGCAAAGTCAAAAGAACAAGTTGATGTTTATTTTCATTGCTCCCATAGAATTACTTTGGAAGGGACAAAGATGGTGTGAAAATAATTCACGGTGTATTAGAATGCAATTCAATATCTACTGGTGCTAGTTGAAATTCTTTCCCGTTCCTGGATACAGGAACGATCAATCTTATAACTTCCTGCCTAAAGCTATATTTACTTGTGAAACTGAAAGAGTTGTTTTCCCCTATGTGGATTGTTTCTATGTTGTGGTCATGTATAATTGCGCTTGAGTTTATCTATATTGGTATGTACTAATGTTGCATGTCAATTTTATTTGCAGGGAGAATAGAAAGCCATATCTTCTTATTGATTTTTCAAATTACTTGAGGATCAATATGTAAGGAGCCGTTATCTTTTAAAAGAAAAATTTAGCTTGATCTTGCTCTTGCTTTTGCATAAAGAAAATATAATGCTCGTCTCTTGAAAACTTTTGCAGTTATGTTCTGGGTGCTGTATTTTTACAGCTTTGCAAAGTTCTAAATCTCACAGAGCATCCCATTTGTCAGAAACTTCTTGATCCATCAATTTTCATCCATAAATATACAGCTTGTAAGTATCTGTAATGAATTGATGCTGTTTTGTGACTTTAACCTAGTATTGACATTTGGATAATATTGGTATATATTTTTGCCATTTTTGTTTTCTTTGGATTTTATTGAGTAGGAGTTTCTGAGTTACAGAAGCAGTGATACAAAGTTTGCTTCTCGTACATAGTTTTTCCTTTCAGATAAGAGAGAATTTATTGAGAATAGCTAAAGGAGAGTGTTTTAGCATTAGGATAGTTTATTCTCCTCTGAGATAAATAAGAACTGGAAGGGAAAATTAATCATGTGAAGCCTTTCCGTTATGCTGCTCATCTGCTTGAGGCAACTTGTTGAGCACAGCATTCATCAGAACCTAATGTTTGTGATTTAGAATCCCTAGCTAGCTCAACAGCATTAGATCTCCACAAATGTGTAATTGACTCTTAAGGTAATACTATGAATTTTGTGCCATTGTAAATGGTCTTGCACTGTATTCAGTTCCATCTGGAAATTCTTACCTTTGTCAACATATTTTCCCATTCAGCCCTCACATCTTTCCCCTTTGGCATGTGTGGCCATCTTATTTCTGATATACCATTTATTATGAAATTCTGTGCTTCTTCGTTAAAAAATTGTTGCAATGTTCATATTAAATTATCTGGATGATTTAGCTTGTTTGCTTCTGTATAAATTAGATTTTTAACTACTGAAATCTACTTTCTGATCAATGCTCAACAAAGGAGAAACGTATGTATCTAAACCTTCAATTACCTTAATGCTTGTATTGTGCTCTTGGTAATTGTACATCTGCCTTACCAGTAATATGATCAAGAAGGGTTATATAATAAACACGATTCTTATAGGTCTATCAGGAGGGAAAAATAAAGATATTTCTGATTCCGCACTGACCATTATAGCTAGCATGAATCGTGATTGGATGCAGGTGCTTTTTAAATTTCATTTTGATTTTATTTATAGATTTTGTTTATTTGCCAATTACCATGTTATATAAAGCTTGCTTACAGACAGGAAGAAGGCCCAGTGGGTTGTGGGGTGCAGCATTATATATATCTGCACTTTCACATGGACTCAATTGCTCTAAATCAGACATTGTAAGTTATGCTTGTATTCTTTTAGATCTGCACTGCTAAAGTTCATTGAGTTGCATAGTTTGCTTATCTGTTCAAATTGGTGGCATTATTCTTGATGTTCTGATTCTGGTGTTACTTTGAACATATTATTTACCTGAGTGATGCATGTTGCAACGCCCCAAAACTTAAAACCTTGTCTAACATGAAAATATGAGTTTTTAAATTGAAATGTTATCGCCGTAAAGATTTATAAATATATTATTGGCATCTTTAGAAAGTTACAAATTTTAAAGGAAAAAGAATAAAATTACCATTTTGAGATTGTATAAGATGGATTAGAAAATTGCCTTGGCAATATTAAATGTATTTAATATTTAAACAGAAAAATAAAGATTTTATAAATGTGTTATTTGCATAAGCATAGCATCTTCTTGATAAACTTAAAGCATAAAAACAGTTAACATTATAACTAAGGTATAAGGCGTGACACATGTAACATAGATATTAGTTGAAGTCATACTGATTTGTCATTGAGACTTTGGTTTCACTGGAGAAGTCATAACGGATATGATATGATGTTTTGACGTTATACAGTTGAGATTGGTGCATGTTTGTGAAGCAACACTCTCAAAGCGTTTAGTTGAATTTGAGAATACAGAATCTGGGAGCTTAACGGTATGTTCCTTTAAGCCCAGCTAGTCTTTTGCTTACATATGATTTTTTCAGTTCCTTGTGACACTATGCAATACTTTTTAAATTAGAAAGTCTGTAAGATTATAATTGCTTGATCTGTCTGGTTGGCCAGAAATATTAAGAACGTCTGTCTTCATAAAAAACCAAAATAAAGTTGTGAATCTTCTCCTCATACTGATCTCCAATTTGCATGTAAGCGTATAGTATTATATTCAGCATCATTTCTCTTGTATGGTTGAGCTCTTAACAGTTCAGCTGTATAGTTGTAGCATATCTAGTGGTATGTGATAAGGAACAAAATCAAGAAAACCAAATAAAACAAGTAAAACAGCAATCAAATGGGGAAATGGATGAAAAGAAGGTTGAATTTCATTGATAAATGATTGTAAAACAGCATTACAATCCCAGGAAGGCAATCTTCCCTCTCCAAACAATGGAGCCCTGCTAAAACAGCAGCAAAATACAAATGATTTCCAAGATGAAAAATCCTTCCCCCTCCTCATTAGCTATATAATAACAAAATAAAGATGAAACAGTTTCTTTTTTTCCTAGTGCCAGCTGGATCCCTAGGCATAACTAACTCCCTTAACAGAATTATTCTAACCACAGCTACACTATGAAATTCACTGCAGTGCCCCTCCTTGCTGCTGTCTGGCTGTTGCTTCTTTCTTCCTGGTGTAGACTAACAGCTTGCTTGGTCCAGGAGTGCTCTGATCCATCAGCCCATCTGTTATAGCAATTTCTTCATCATTGCGGCCTCTTGAATTGCAGTCTTGTCCTCAAGACTGAATTGGGGATACTGACTTTCCATTTCATGTTCATCTTTCCAAGTTGCATCGTCAATGCCTTTTGACCGTCATGGCGCCCGCCATTGGGACATGTCTGCATCGCAGTGATGCCCCAAGCTATGCCTTGCATCATCTTGTTCAATAAAAGCAATGACTGGCAATGATAGTTTCCAGTCGGAATTACGATCAACAACAATTACACCCTTAAAGCCACTATATCGAACTTGAAATGCTGATGGAGTTTAGTTCAAACCACATTTTTGAGCAACCTGCCTTGCAAAAGAATAAGAAATTTTGCCAATGCCATCAAAGAAATAGTAGCCAATATCATCAGATGTAACTTCAATGTCGGGGATGTCCTCTACATCTTCTCGATCAACCAAAAAAGTTTGCTTCGAAGCACTGAACAATTGACCTATTCTTGCTGCACATTTGGAGATACTACGAATCTTATTAAAGCAAGCCATCCACTCTCCTATGTCTTCGGCCTTTGCATCATAATTAAAAGCAAACATCCAAACAGAATTTGATCGCAATTGACTGGCTGAGAATGCAAGAAACTCAAGCTTTTTAGCTCCAATCACTATTCCGTTTTGTAGTATAGATGATACCTATAGTTCAGTTCTAAATGGTTTTGCAAATATGCCATGCTGGATGCTTGTGGAAATGGCATTTGCAGGAAGCTTGTTCCAATCTTCTTCAACAAACATGACTCTCATAAAGTTTGAAGCATATGCTGCATAATTTTTTACAACATAATTGGAGGATTCGAGCTCAGGACCCAAGCAGTAAATCTTCGTTAGTGCAACTAAAGCTCTATGACAACTCATTATATTATGTTCTGTCAAGTTTTTCCTTGATGACAAAGATGCCCTTTTAAGGTTCCCACTTGGAACATGCAACTGTATTTTTATAAAAGCTAGAGGATCACAACAAGTGAATGTCAACTTATGTAACTTCTGAAGAATCATCATAGCAGTATCTATGGCCAAACTCCTGGGAATCTTAATCAGCTCAGAATCTACTGCAACAAGACTAATTTTTTGAGTGTGAACAAGAGAATTCAACTGAAAGAGGATCTCATAAGCTGTACTAGTATCAGAATCACATTTAACAAGTGGCACGATTTGAGTAACAACAGACTTCCATTCTTCACCTTCTTCTACGCCTACGCCTATCCTATCTTCAATATAATAGGGATCTTTTAAAAATATCTGAGGCACCCGACTCTTCTTCAATTTTACAACAAAATGAACTTGATTGGCCAATTGATTTTACTGGGGAAAAGTCTGAAGTGCAAACCCAAGTAAAGAAAAAATCTTCCTTGCACATGTGATATCTATAAGCTCCAAATTTTGAAACTATGTGTTGGTTAATGTATTTTGTTAGGTTGTAATTAAGGGTAGAATGGTATTTTTTCTTTTACTAGTATACCTATAAATATACCTCGTATCATTATTTTAGTGTAATTCGAGATAATAGAAAATCTTGAGTTCTCAAAATCTTCATGGTATCAGAGTCACTGCCGTTTCGAAGGTCGAGTTAACTCCCTTCCGCAGTCGGTTAGTTTTCGATAACTCCTATTTTTCCGGCGAGTCTAGAAGGTCGTGTTCCAGACCTCCTATTTCGACACCGCCCCCATAGGAAGGTAGATCGGGTGAAGATCGGCCGGTCTCCCAGTATCCGGCGCCGTCAGAAGCCGCGCGTGAGCTCACGCGCCGATCAAAGGATTCGGCTCCTTCCCCACGCGCCGGCGCGTGTGGCGCGTGACACCACCTCCGGCCACCTTTTGCTGCCGTTTTTTCTGCCGACCATCTCGCCGCCCTTTTCCGCCTCCAACCCACTGATCTCCGGTGACTTCCGACCACCTCGATTTCTGGGTCACACGTGAACAGGTTCTTTTTTCCTGGGTTAACTTTTTCTTGCTGGTTTTTTATCCTTTTTTTTGGCTTTTTCGTTATGTCAAATATTAAGGATGATCATAAGGAGGTTGAGAGACATCATTCCATGAATGACAGTCCTTATTCTCAAATTAGCCCAGTTAAACTTGAGGGGAGCAGTACTTATTTAGCTTGGTCTAGATCGTGTTTATTGTCGATCAAGGCTAGAAGGTTGCAGGCTTATATCGATGGAAGTAAAAAACCACCATCTGTCACCGATCCTAATTTTAATCAATGGGACTCAGATAATTCACTGGTTATATCTTGGCTCCTAAATTCAATGCATCCTAAGATCTCTAGACAGTATTTATTGCTTGACACTGCAGAGAAGATATGGAAAGCTGCAAAAACCACCTACTCTCGAATGGGAAATGATGCTCGTATCTTTGAACTCAGGAACAAAGTTCATGGTACAAAACAAGGTGAGCTTACTGTTTCAGATTATTTCTCTGAATTGGGTAGTTTATGGCAGGAACTGGATTATTATCAGGACTTTTAAGCAAAATGTGTTGATGATGCGGTGCTGATTCAAAAGATGATTGAAAAGGAGAGGGTTTATGATTTTCTGGCTGGTTTAAATCCTGAATTTGATCAAGTGCGAGTTCAAGTTATTGGCAGAACTCCTTTCCCTTCACTTGAGGAGGCACATTCTTTAATTCAGCAGGAAGAGACCAGGAGAGGGGCTATGCTTTATACTGCACCTATTGACAAGTCGGGTTTGACTGCTCATACCTCTCTTGATCAACCAAAAGGGATTCTTTTTGATAAAGATTATTTGCTCTGTGATTACTGTGGTAAGCCAAGGCACACTAAAGAGACTTGCTGGAAGTTGCATGGGAGACCTAGTAGGGACCGTGGGGGAAAACGAGTTAATCCAACAAGGGCTCAAGCACATGTGTTAGAAACAGTGGAATCATCTAAGGAGTCGGCTTCAGTTGAGAGTCTTTCCTCTGATGAGATTTTGCATTTTAGGCGTCTCCTGTCTCAGCTTACTCTTTCCTCCAGTGCTACCTCTAATTTGATCAAGTCAGGTACTACTTTCTCTCACCATAACTCATGGATTATTGATTCTGGTGCGAATAGACATATGACAGGCACTTCAAAATGCTTTCTTAACTACTCCTTGTTTAAAAAGGGATAGTGTCAGGGTGGCTGATGGGTCATTAACCCCTATTTCTGGGACAGGTTCTGTTGTTTGTACTCCTAATATTAAATTGTCTTCTGTTCTTCATGTTCCTCAATTTCTTGTCAATCTTTTATCTGTCAGTGCTATTACTAAAACTCTTAACTGTAAAGTTGAATTTTTTCCTGATTTTTGTATTCTTCAGGATCTTCAAACAAGGAAGAGGATTGGCAGCGGTAGAGAGCATGGTGGCTTATATATGCTGGAAGACAGTCAAGAGTTGGCTCTTTTTGGGGGGTATCAGGATGTCAACCAGGAGATCATTCAGTGGCATAGGCGATTAGGACACCCGTCATTTTTTGTTTTAGAAAAACTATATCCTAGTTTATTTGCTAGAACTCGGTTTGATTGTTTATCTTGTGATGCTTGTGAGTATGCTAAACATACTAAAAACTCGTATCCTTTGAGTGATAATAAAGTCAGTGAGCCATTTATGATTGTTCATTCTGATGTTTGGGGACCTACACAAACTCTCTTTTTCTGGAAATCGATGGTTTGTTACTTTCATTGATTGTTGCACTAGAATGACTTGGGTGTATTTGATTAAAGCAAAGAGTGATGTTTTCTCCTGTTTTCAATTTTTTCATAAAATGATTGCCACTCAATTTGATGCTAAAATAAAAGTTTTGCGGTCTGATAATGGAACAGAATATATGGATAGTAGGTTGGGTACTTATTTGGAGTCTCATGGGATTATTCACCAAACTAGTTGTCCTTATACTAGTGCTCAAAATGGTGTAGCTGAAAGAAAAAATAGGCATTTGTTAGAAGTTGCTAGATCTCTTATGTTTACCATGCATGTTCCAAAGTTATATTGGAGAGATGCTGTATTAGCGGCGGCCTATCTTATTAATCGAATGCCTCTCAAAGCTCTTAACTTTAGAACTCTTGTAGAAGTCTTAACCGGGAAAACTGGCTATACTGTTCCACCAAAGATTTTTGGATGTGTTTGCTTTGTTCATACTAGGAATGTTGGGAAATTAGATCTGAGAGCACTGAGATGTGTGTTCGTTGGATATTCTCCAACTCAAAAGGGATATAAGTGTTATCATCCTCCATCTAGGAAATTCTATGTGAGTATGGATGTTACCTTTCGGGAGTCTGAACCTTATTTTGGCAGTATCCAGTCACCTCTTCAGGGGGAGAATAGTGAAGAAGTGGTGATGAATGTATCTGTGTTACCTCATGATCTAGTTCAAAGGAAAAACGAAGGGATTGTTATTCCGGAGCAGAATGTTGATGTTCAGGGGGAGGAGAATGTTGTTGGTGTTGGTGGTCGTTTAGATAGACCTGACTTGTTGAGATACTCGAGGAAGAATAGGTCTGAAGAAGCCATCATGCATTCTACACTGCCAGAATCCTCGGGTGAGTCACTTCTTGATTCTGATTTATCTCTTAATTCTGATTTAAATTTGCCCATTGCTCAAAGGAAAGGAGTTAGGTCGTGTACAAAACATTCCATCTCTAACTTTGTCTCTTATGATTCCTTGTCCCCTTCCTATAGAGCCTTTGCCTTGTCTCTTTCCTCTATGTCTATTCCACAGGATTGGAGAGAAGCTATCAAGGATCCAAAGTGGAGAGAAGCTATGGTTGAAGAAATGAAAGCCCTCTCTAAAAATGAAATATGGGAACTAGTTGCATCTTCAGACAAAAAGTTAGTTGGTTGTAAGTGGGTGTTCACAATAAAACACAAAGCTGATGGTTCAATTGAAAGATTTAAAGCTAGATTAGTGGCAAAGGGATTCACTCAGACTTATGGAGTTGACTATCAGGAGACATTTGCACCAGTTGCTAAAATGAATATCATTAGAATCTTGCTATCTTGTGCAGCTAACTTGGATTGGGATTTGCTGCAATTTGATGTGAAGAATGCATTTCTTCATGGGGACCTGGAAGAAGAGGTTTATATGGAGATTCCTCCTGGTTTTGATGATGAGAGAACACAAGGAAAGGTGTGCAGACTGAAGAAAGCCTTGTATGGGTTGAAACAATCTCCGAGAGCTTGGTTTGACAGATTCAGCAAAGCTATGATATCCTTTGGTTATCAGCAAAGTAATGCTGATCATACCCTCTTTATGAGGCACTCCAAGGGTAAGATCACTCTTCTCATTGTTTATGTTGATGACATAGTGATGACAGGGGATGATAAAGAAAAAATGGTTCGACTGAAGAAGCTCTTAACTCAGGAGTTTGAAATCAAGGATCTTGGAAAGCTACAATATTTCTTGGGAATTGAAGTTGCCAGATCAACCAAAGGGATCTTCATTTCTCAAAGAAAATATGTTCTGGATCTTTTGGCTGAAACTGGTATGTTGGGATGCAAACCAGCAGATACACCCATTGAAAGTAACCATAAGTTACAAACAGGGACTGAAGGTGCAGTTGATAAGGGCAGATATCAAAGATTGGTTAGTAGACTTATCTATCTATCCCACACTAGACCAGATATTGCTTATGCAGTTAGCTTGGTGAGTCAGTTCATGCATGATCCAAGAGAATCTCATCAACAGGCTGTTTTTCGCATTTTGAGGTATTTAAAATCAGCTCCAGGAAGAGGTATTCTTTTTTCAAAAAATGGTCATCTAAGAATTGAAGCTTTCACAGATGCAGATTGGGCTGGATCTTTAGATGATAGAAGATCAACCTCTGGTTATTGTACATTTGTGGGAGGTAACTTAGTCACTTGGAGAAGCAAGAAACAGAGTGTAGTTGCAAGATCAAGTGCAGAAGCAGAATATAGAGCTATAGCTCAAGGTGTTTGTGAGTTGTTATGGTTGCAGAAGTTAGTAGCAGAGTTGAATTTGGCTAAAAGGGACCGACTATTTTTGTATTGTGACAACAAAGCTGCAATCAGTATTGCTCATAATCCAGTTCAACATGACAGGACAAAACATATTGAAATTGATCGATACTTCATCAAAGAAAAATTATCTGATGGTGTTTTAAGCTTATTTCATGTAACGTCGGACAGACAATTAGCTGATATTTTTACAAAAGGACTCAGTAGTCGAGCTTTCCACGCCATAGTTTGCAAGTTGGGCATGTGTAATATCTTTGCACCAACTTGAGGGGGAGTGTTGATTAATGTATTTTGTTAGGTTGTAATTAAGGATATAATAGTATTTTTTCTTTTACTACTTGTATACCTATAAATATACCTTGTATTATTATTTTAGTGTAATTAGAGATAATAGAAAATCTTGAGTTCTCAAAATCTTCACTGTGTGAGGCCCAAAAAGTTTTTCATATATCTTAGGTCCATACCTGAGCTTACCTCCAAAAAGCAATGCCAACTTCCACGAGATGAAATTGTGGGTGGCGCCTGAATCGACAAGCAGGATAATGGGTTTGCCATGGATGGTCCCTTGAAGCTTCAGCCTCCTTGGCACTGATGCGTGGCTCATGGATCCAAATGAAACTTCAATTGGGTTGCAATCACCTTTCATCCTTTCTTCTTTCTCTGTTTCTGCCTCATTTGTCCCTTCCTCTGTCGGTTGCCCCGTATCCACAAAGATCTCATTCTCTGAGATGAAGACCTGAAACTCTCCGTCGTTGCATTCGTGCTGCGGGATGTATGGCTGCTCCCATTTTAAGCAGAGACGTAGCCCACGATGCTTCCCGATCTCCTTCAACGATAGATGGTGCAGACCCTTGTTCTTATGCTCTTGCTTTGTTCGATTCAGAGGTTGGGGTATGCGTGGTGGAGCTTCTACTGGATCCAATGGGCTTGGGCCTTTAGTTTGAAACCTTGAGTTGTGGTGACCCACGCCCTTGGGAACAAGGGGACGAACGTCTAAGTGGAAGACGAGTGGTTCTTCAAATCTGCTTCGGACTCCTCCACCTCTCTCCCTTGTGACCGCCGCTCGGCTCTCCGGTGGGCTGAAGGTAAGTTCAGTATCCCTTGCTAGTTCGGCATCCATAGCTTCTTCGCAAAATACCGGTTTCGCCATCGCTCCTGGTTCCACCTGAGAGCGAATGTTGGCTCCATCAGTCTGACTCTTGGTTCCACCGCCTCTCTCTCTCGCCGTTGCTCGGCTGCCTAGTGGGCGAAAGGCCAGTTCAGCATTCCTTGCTAATGCCATAGCCTCCTCACAGCTTTGAGGTTTCAGGAATCTAACCCATCGCCCTACTTGTTCTTGCAATCCTCCCATGAAATACCCCAAAAATTGTGCCTCTGTTGTTTTTGGAATGTGCCCTATGATGGCCTCAAACTCTTCAATATACTCGTCAACTGTACCGGTTTGGGAGAGGGAGGGCGGTACCTCATAGGAGCTCTCCAGGAACCGCTGTTGTTCTTCTTTTCCTGTTGCGATTGGTTGCTTTTTGATTTGTTTCTAGAGCTTGGCATTCATGCGCTCAAATTTGTCTTCTATAGATTTCTGAAGTGCAGCAAGGGACGTCTGTAATGCTGCCATGGAATCTTGAGTTGCAGCTATTTTATCGTCATGGGCATCGATTCTTTCCTTTAATTCATCCATGGTTTGTAATCGACTTTTAGAAGGTGCTTCCATTTTGTTTGTTTTTGGTGAGGAGTTGTTGATCGGTTTCCCACAGACGGCGCCAATTGATAAGAAACAAAATCAAGAAAACCAAATAAAACAAGTAAAACAGCAATCAAATGGGGAAATGGATGAAAAGAAGGTTGAATTTCATTGATAAATGATTGCAAAACAGCATTACAATCCCAGGAAGGCAATCTTCCCTTTCCAAACAATGGAGCCCTGCTAAAACAGCAGCAAAATACAAATGATTTCCAAGATGAAAAACCCTTCCCCCTTCTCATTAGCTATATAATAACAAAATAAAGATGAAACCGTTTCTTTTTTTTCTAGTGCCAGCTGGATTCCTAGGCATAACTAACTCCCTTAACAGAATTATTCTAACCACAGCTACACTATGAAATTCACTGCAGTGCCCCTCCTTGCTGCTGTCCGGCTGTTGCTTCTTTCTTCCTGGTGTAGACTAACAGCTTGCTTGGCCCAGGAGTGCTCTGATCCATCAGCCCATCTGTTATAGCAATTTCTTCATCAGTATGGGATACATTTCTATCTTAGGTAGTGCTCTTCGATAGAGCATTAAACAGGATTATAGAATAAATAAATGCATAAATCTTTGAATTCACAGGCTTTATTTTCTTGACCACTGGTTTTGTTTTCTTTCATTTTAATAAATTTTATTTGGATGGCTTGTACTTTGCCCCGTTGTTTGGCACATCATTCTTTGCTGCCTAGTGGTCTATGAAGCTGGTTTACATCCTTGAGTTGCAGGCTTGTTATACATTCTTTGCAAATATGAACATCAAGACCTAAAATGCAAATGAGATAAATAATGATTTAACCCTTGTTGTTAGCTCAGTTCTTTTAACCTCTGGGTTCAAAAGTTAGCTGTTTGCCCCTGAGGTTCAGATTATTATAAATGCAACTTTGCGAACCATAAGGCATAGGGCATAGGGCAAATAGGGTACACTTCAAAATGGATTTGGCTATGCTTGCTTAGAAAGCCAAGTTCTCTTGATTTGTTAGAAGGTGATGGTGCCAGATCTATTGAACTTCTAGAAGGCAATGATAGATAACCTGTGAACCAGCATGAAAATTTCAATGTACTTCTGTGTAGATTCTTAATAGTTTATGGTTAACTGTTGCTCTCCGACTTCTTTCTCTCTTTTTGATTTGTTCTTTCTCATAGGAGATTCTGTTGACTACCCATTACATTACCAAATGGACAGAATGAACTCAATTATGTTGCAATCTAGTGTCTTCTGAAGTGGTTGTGGGTCCTAAGAATTCATAATTCAGGTATTTTTCCTGGGGCTAGGTTTCTTACAGGTTGAAACTTAGCCAATAATATGTTGTGGAGCACAGCTTGAGAATAGGCCTTTTTTGTTTTTCTTTTTTTTCAAGTTTCACTTATTGTTGACTCGATTGATTGGAGAGGGACCTTTTCAAGTGATTTTTGTAATTTTGAAATCCTATGGAAAAGGATAATTGAATTGTTTCAGAGTATGTTGTTTTCTTTTTTATCTCATCTTCCCCTTTATAATATTATGTGCCGCAAATATCATCAATTTTTTTTTTTTTTTTGAATTAGATTGAGGAACTGAATGCAAAGGCAGAGGAGATAAAAGAAAGTTCAACAGATGAATCAAATTTTGCATCGAAGGCATCAAACTCAAAAGAGTTGCTTTGTCATCACAAGGGTACTAGTAGACTCCCTTATGCCTATGGGCTTTGTAATGAGTGTTATTCATATGTGAGTGGTAATTCTTTTCATTCTTGTTTTATATCCTTTTTTTTTCCCTAATTTGCATTCAACTTTTAACATTGCAATTGCTGGTTCCGCTTTGATGCAGTTCATAGGATTTGAGGGGGGATCAGATCCTCCAGCTTTCCAACGTGCTGAGAAGCAAAGAAAGGAAAATCCATCTAATTATAAGGCAGATGACTTGAATCCAGTTAGGCTTCATCTTGGTTGCGTTTCATCGTTTTTCAATATTCACATGTTTATAATTTTATGGACAGCCTTTTAGTTGCGCATTCTTAACTTTTATTGGACCAAATCTTAAATATTTATAATTTCTTTCGGGCATTCTTAATGCAACTCAAAATTTTAATCTGCTGCCTCCAGTGATCTCAAATGACAGTTTATCTCTTCTTGTTCTGTTTTAAAGTGACCTGTTATTTGCTTTTGGAAAAGAAATTTGCCTAGGCAAAAGGATTGAAATTCCATGATTTAGTCAGGATGATAATTAGAATTCTCTTTTTATTTGGCTGTAATTTTCTACTTTAGCTGCATTGATACGCATGTGTTGCTGCTTGGTAGATTGCTTTCAAATTTTTCATAAGCTTCTATTTACTAGATTCTGGCATGTGGAATTATGCACTGTATCTTTCAAGCATATAAAGGTCTATTCTGGTAGAATTGCAACTGTTGTGGGTTTATTGTGCACCTAGGTAAACTGAACATTTTATTTGTTTCTGGGGTTCTTTTCTGGAATTAATGGAACCTACAATAGGCAATAGTCTTGCTGAATTTTATACTGGTGTAATTATTTTGAATATGAATTTAAAAAAGGTAATTTTTTCCACAACTTGTTTGGAAGGTGTTCCTTACCCATTTCCTTTTGAAATAAATATTTATTCTTTCTTGAACTTTCCATGGGTGTAAGATGCAGACTGACAGAAACTAATTAATGAGTTTTTGCTTTTCCTGTATAACCACCATAATGCATCATTCGACCATACACTAGGACATAGGAGTCGGTTAATTTATTTGCTACTTAGCTCCTTAATCTGCAGTATTATAAACTTTGATATTTGGTAGAAAAGAGTAATAGTACCAGTTCATTATTTTGGCAGAGTATCTGCCATCTGCTGCTAACGTCTAAATTAAATTAATGTCCAAGAAATATTAATCAGTTTATATTCACTTTTCTTCCTTCTTTTTACTTGTACATCATGTCCTTATATCTCCATTAATTTGTGAAAGAGCAGGATGTGGGCAGAGATGAAACACTGCAGTCGACTGAGCCAGAAAGTATTGGTAAGTCTATGTTTTGTAGCTTGGGAGGACATATTATGGATGGAATATACAATGTTCACAACCCTTTTTTTTTAATTTGTTTTTAGGGGAAGCTACTCAGCATTTGTCTACTGATAATGATGCTTTTGATAAGTTGCATGGAGATGATAAAATGAGTTCTAAAGATCCTGACGAATCAGACGGCTTCTCTGATATTGATGATGCTGAGGTGAATAGCTAAACAACTCCATTAGTTTCTTTTATTCATGTCATTACTCACATTAAAATTCAATTTTTAAAACTTTATGATTTGGGTTAAATGCAAACTGTTAGTTGATATTCATGTTCATGTCATTAAAAAGATTGCCAAGGGTATCGCTTTATTTTTGTTACTAGAGGTTCTTGTAGTGCTTTTATATATATATATATATATATATATATATATATATATATATATATATATATATATATATATATATATATATATATATATATATATATCAATTGTTTGAAGAAAACAGTGGGGTAATGCATTTATGTGAAAGCAATCTTAAACATGTTGCAGTTTATAGTCACCAAATTGTGCATGCAGTCTTGCTGTTATGTGTAGTTCACCCCAACCCCAATGTCTTCCTCTCTCTCTCTCTCTCTCTCTCCTTCTGTTGCTATGTCCCCGAGGTTCTGTTTCTGGATCTTAACATTTTTTTATATCTGAAGTAAATCACAGTATTCTTCTTTCAGCATGTTTGGTGTGCTTTATTCATTTGCATTCTTCAATTTGATAAGAAAATTTTTGCTTGTATTATTTGTTCTCTTGATCTTGGCTATTCTGGCGCAAGTTTGTTGCGGTACATTGTATTTTCAAATTTGAATTTAGCCAGAAATTGGTGGAGGAATTGTGTCTTCCATTTTAGTATGTGTTTACAGTGTTTAGTCTCAACAAATTGACGTGTTGTAGGTTGATGGTTATCTTCACAATGAGGAGGAAGCTCAGTTCAAAAAAATTATTTGGGAAGAAATGAATCGCGAGTATCTTGAGGTAACCAAATTAATTGCTTTTCTCATTCAGTTCTCTCTTATCAATTTTACACTGTTTCTTGCCCTAACCTTTTGCTAGGCAAAGTAGTGCAGCCCATATTGACCATTAAGCACTAGATGGGTTGCTTGGGTTTTTGGCATTTCAATTTCTTTTTTCTATATCTACTGCTATGATGTATTTTGACTGTTCCAGTTAGCAAACTTTGATATAGAATCTCTGATCTCAAATCCATATTATAGTTCATACTGATGCCCATCAAATGATTTCTCTCCATCGTAGTGTTTAACTTTACAATTGTCTTCTAAAATGATGCAATAAGATTTTCTCATCTTCTCATGCTTACAATTTCATCATTGTTTTCTGGCTTGGATTTGGTTACACTGATATTGTTTTGAATGCTTGCTTGCTTATAATATCATTGTTTGCCATACTGTAATTAGCTTCCAGTTAATCTGTAGCTCTGCTACATGGTGACCATATGTAGGAACAAGCAGCTAAAGCAGCAGTTGCAGCAGCTGCTAAGGAAGCGTGGGAGGCAAATTTCAAGAATTGCCCCGAGGAGATGCAACAGGCAAGGGATCTTGAAGCAGCTGTTGCAGCAGCTATAGCGAAAGCTAAAAAGGTAACAACTTTTTTCTTGTTGAAGATGTCTTCAATTAATTTATTAATATAGGGCATTTCTGAGTATGAGCCCTTCTTTTTTTACCTTTTTTCTTTTAGCAAATGCAACTCTCTGCCATGGGAAATATCTAGATAGGAAACATGTTTTTCCTTGTTGGATATTAGGTCGTTTTCAGCTGTTCTTGGCCTTCTCTCCAGGACTATTGAAATATTAGTATGTATTGGTATTTTATGTCACATATAAAAGGTCTCTCCATGTTTTTACTTATTGAATATCATACCCGGTTACATGTAATATATATTCTGGTGAATGTTTTACCTTTAAGTGATTTTTGAATAAACCAAGAAAAGTCATTGAAAAGCTTACAATTGCTTTTTACAGATGAATTTCAATTTCTCATTCATTATATATAATGGTTATTTATCAAAACTATCCCGTAGAGGCAAATGTAAATGAACGACATAACTTTTCTGGAAAAAATATGGATCGATTGGCCTAAGTTACTAAAGGGACATATGGAGTTTGTCTTCTCTGGTAACTGGTTGCCGGAGAGTTGTTCAAGGACATCTTTTATTGACGTATTTTAATATTGATTTTCCCTTATATAGGAACAAATTGTTAAAGAAAAAAAAAAGGGAAATTGAGCATCATAGGAGGAAGAGGCTTCTGCCTAATTGAATATAATAGATAGCTACAGAATACTTGAGAGCACTGGTTTTGGAACCATCGGCTAAAAATATCTTTATGGAAAACAAGATGCAGAATGTACAGGAAACAAAACCCATTATCTGGTATCCTAGGGCAATCAGTCTGCAATTGCCTATGTGCATTCGTTCTTCCATACTCATTTTGGATCTAGTAAAGCACCTTATGATTCACCTCGGGGAAATGGGCTCTTTTCAAGCTGTTGAGCAGCCAGCAATGCTTGTGAAAAAGCAAATGTTCATCAAACATAACAGAGTTCATCTTGATGCTCCCATAACAAAATAGTGCTTCAGGCTGGTGTGTGGGGATGTGAAATAAAGATGTGTCTATATTCCATTACTAAATTCTTATATACAGATATAATCTTTGGTCTCTTGATGTATTCATATTTTTATTTGTAAAAGTACATGTAGATGATTGTCTCTGATACATTGCTGTTACAGACTGTAAATAGTTAGCATATTTTTAGCAATAGAATTATAGGTTTCCTTAGTTAACTATAACTCTTTCATATTTATATAAATACATGTAAATTTGAATATTGAAAAAGAGAGAAATTCATTCTCCCATATTTGAGTTTTGTTACAATTGCATTATAAGTTCGTAAAACAGTCCTGATGATAAAATCTGGGTGAATCATATTTACAGGAAAAGCAGCAAAAACGAGCTGCAGAAGCTAAAAACTCAGTTCCTGCACAGTCTGCTTCAGAAGCTGCCCGACAAATGCTAGCAAAGAAGGTATTTGCATGGAACATTATATGGGAAACATTATATTGCTATAAATTGAAATATTGGTACCTATACAGAATTGAAGTTGCTATGACTTGATCATTCTTTCCTCTGAAAGATAGAGTTGAAAACATTGGTGAAAGGATTTTTTATATAATTGAAGAATTGGTACCAGACATTTCATAGAAGTGAATAAGGTTCATGTACAGTTCCTACCTTCTAGTTGACTTTTGTTTTGGCAAAGAATTGGACTAGTCAAGAGAAATTAGAGATTTACAAGAGATTGTTATATTATGCACAGTAGATTTCCAGCTCAATACTTTCATCATATAATTTGAATGTCAAAGTTAATAATTAGAGTATGCAAGATTCTGTGGCAAAAGAAGAAGAAAACATTTGTCAATTGAATGGCAATAGAAAGGAAAAGTTATTTTGAAAAAAAAAAATTAATAATAGTAATAACCAGAAGTGAAGTAGGTAAGAAAATTTGCAGCAATGGGAATGAAAAATAAGAATTCTGTGGGATGATTCAGCATGTGTATGAAACTCTGAGAAATAAATAACAGTGGCTAATCTTTTGTAAAGCAAAGACCTGATCATATAATATCATTGATGTCATCGCATGTGTTTGTGTATGGAGACAGAAATATAGACTTAATCTGTTTATTTATTTAAATGCAATGTTCAAGTTTTCAATGTATTCTCATGTGAAATCTATGTTGACTCCGGCATTATCTAAGCAACACAGATATGGTTTGTTTTGCAGAGGCTCAGTTCAAAAATCAACTATGATGTACTGGAGAAACTCTTTGATGAACCTGTATGTTTCAGTCATATTTTTCTTTCTTCCTATATGTATTATTGAAACAATTCTCTATTCACATTAATTGCTTAGTTGGTTATCTTCCTTCTAAAAGAATACGCTTGTGTGTTCTAACATCAAATTAAAGGAAAAAAAGCCCAAATTTAACATACAGCAGATGAAACAAGCCTCCTCTTATTTGTATGTACATGTTCATTTGTTGAATCAACATACATGCTGAACCGATTTTTCAAGAAAACTTTTGTTGACATGTTGTGAAGGATGCTATTATCATTAAATATGTAGATAAGAAAACCGTACATCAAATATTGGGAAAAAAAAAAAGAAAGGAAAGAAGGAAACTTGGTCTTATACTGCAACTATTATCTTGAAGTGGACAGTGCGGACAGTGTTTTGGGAAAAAGAATATTTGAAATTTAGAAAAGAGAATAAAGCGGCAGACTAGATCGACCCTTTCTTTTATGGAGTTTTGCGAATGGTATTTGCATATTGATGTTGATGATGAAGCCATAAAGGTAGGATAGCTTTGAAGTTCCCACAGGCTTTCTGGTGTGCGCTTTAGCTTCATGATGCGGGTGTTTTTGCACATTTTGTACAAACAAGCAAAGTTAACTTTGTAACTCCTTTCTTGAAGCATAGAGAGAGAGAGAGAGAGAGAGAGAGAGAGAGTTTCTTCATCTGTATTTTGAAATTCCTTGCGCCATTTGCACATTGTTTCAGAGGAAATATTTAGCAAGCTTAGAAAACCAAAAAATTGCTTTTGTCTTGTTGCATTATGTTGGATTCACATGCATATATTTGTGTTTTGAGATTTCTTTTTTCCCTACAGATCACCACGGAAATCAAGAAACAGCGAACTGAATCACACTCTGACATTGATGACAGTGCTCCTCAAGCAGACAACAAAATTGATGATCTGGAGCCAGCAAATGGAAATGACAATGAAGAGGATGTTGAAGCGGATAATTATAAAAATGATAACTATGATGAAAAATTGGACGAAGCATATGGTTTCGATTATAATGATGATAATGGTTATGATGATTACGATCCTTATTAGCCACAACAGCTGGGATTATGATGCTGACAATGACTGCAATCGTTATGCACCGTGGTTGTTGGGTATTCTTGCGTATGATATTCTTTAAGATCTTCCTGATAGGGAACAAGAGTTGAGGTACTAGTTTGTTTTTCAAATATCAAAAATGGATTATTTAATCTGCTCATGCCTGTGATCAATGATCATTGCATGGTGCTCAAGCTGTGCCAGTCTTTCTCTTGAGGTAAAACACATTTCTGTAGCAGCCTTCAGCAATTGCATTCATTTTCTTGGAGTTGGAATAAAATCTGGTACATTGGCAGAAGTTCATGTCTATAAATGTATTTTTATAGTAGTTTCTATTCAGTCGGTATCCTTGTGAAAGCCTAAGAATCATTTGGTATACTTGTGAAAGCCTAAGCATTGATACTGACAAAAAGAGAAGGAAAATGTCTGAGATCCTTACCCCCTTGGAAGATGTGATTATTGGGGTATGTGCAAAGTCTTAGCAGGAATTCAACTGGGGTGATAACCTGTTGTATTAGTAAATAGTAATGGCCCTCTCGGGAATGGAACTTTTCTCTCTCTCTCCCTCTTTCTCTCTCTCTCTTTTTTTTTGGTGTGGTGGAATAAAATATATGAGACTTCTGTAACGTTTTATTGAGAAATTAATGTAGAACTGTGTGGACTCCCAACTAGTGAATTTATGAAATTTTTTTTTCTTTAATATTCATTAGCATATTCACTCCTATTTGAAAATTATGTACTCCCTTAAAAAGTTTTATAAATTTGAGAGTAATGTTTCCATATTTGCCTATATTTATTATGCATCATTATATTTAATGGAGATTTACATATTTATCATGCATTATGAGTGATCAACTTTGATCATGTAAAAATTAAATTGAGTATTTAGAATTAAAAAATTGTTAGTACATTTTTATAAAATTAAAATTTTTTAATCATTTTTTTAAATTTCTGTGTTAACGAGATTGATAGTTTAAAGCAGTGATAGAAGAAGAGATTGATTGCTTAGAATGAAACGGAAAGAGCATTTATGTCATGATGGAAATGGGAAAAAAATCTCTTGAGTAATGTTTTCCACTCCAATTGACGTGTTGCAGTAGCCATCTTAAGTGCGTCTGTCCATGGCTAAGCTTATATGTGTAGTCAAATCAAGAAAACGGGTGGAGCCTTTATTGATGCTGTGTTTAGGAGGCTAATGATTAGTTGGATTCAAAGAGAAGATTAGCCGGAGACTTCTTGTTGAAATTACAAAAGTAAAACCAGTTTATTACTTGTGATTTTTAACTTAGTTCTTTCTAGATGGGTTAGGGCAATGATTTGATTCCATTATGTTTATGTTTTGATGTTTTAAAATGCATGAACGAGATTAATATTTGGGGATTAAAAACAAAATAGGGAAAAGAAAGAACTACATCAAGTTATAATAATAGATTAATGATGTGTGGAAGCCCCAGATGCCAACAACATAATTAAAGCAAAGAAGATATTAAGGTCTTGGCAGACAAGTCCCATAAGATGACTAGGATTTCCACAACCTTAGTAGCAACTATCCACCCCACCACTAATCTTCAAAACACATGTCATAATAATATCGACTTTTCCATTTACCTTTTCCTCCCTTTTTTTTCTTAATTGCTAGTGTATCTGAAAATACATTGGAAGAACAAGTCATATCAATCCGAGGAAATTAAAACTTTTCTAGAATTACAAGACCAAAACGAATTGATTAACCTGCATTTTTCTTAACTAATGCTCAAATAATAAAAGGACAAAAATGTACTATCTTCCTTCTATTAAATAAATCTATACTTCTACATTGCACGTTAAAGTAACAAGTGTGCCAAAACTTTTCTTAGTCTAAAATGCTATTATGACTGTTTCAGAGTGCTTCAATATAATCAGCAAAAATAACATTTTATATGAAGGTTAAAACAAATAAATAAAGATATGTAAGTTAAGATTTCTTAAAAATAGTATTTGGGTTAGTCGGTTAGAATAATAATAATAATTATTATTATTATTATTATTAATATTTTGTACAGATAACCTTCCATTTTTTATTTCATTTTCTTTATATATTTGATTTTGTACAGTAAAAACTTAAGTTACAGTATATTATTGTAATCCAATTGTAAGAAATATATGTCACAACATATCACAAGATTAAAAATAAATACATCTCGTAGCACATTTACTTTGAAGCGAAAATTATTTGTTTCACATCATCGGCACTTCTTTCATCTACGTGTCAAGGATCTCGGGATGAAAGTTTTGATCCACAAGCTAAAAGCTCCACAAATAAAGAGAGAATACACACGCGGAGAAAATCCGACGGAATTTCTGTACGAGAAATTTTTTTTTGCTCTCCAAGAACATAATTCTTGACACTATTTATAGGGTTCTAATTGCGGTAAGATTAAATACTATTAATTGGTATGAATTAAATTGACAGTTACAATTTAATTATTAAGGAAATAATTTTCTATTTAACGTGTTAGTTACCTAATTTAAATTAAGTAACTGCCTACATAAATAGACACTAAAAAGGCAGATTCCCTAAATAAGGGAATTCCCAATATGAAACTAGTATTATTTTTCGTTTCAATATTTTTTTATTTATATCGGAACTAATTTCTCATCTCGAGAGTTATGGACGTATCCCAAACTCCTTCATTTATTATTATAATATATTGTATTCAATTTTTTAATGTTGTATAATTTAGTTACGATTATTGTTTATGTTTATTATTTCCTGATTGCATCACATACGAGCTCTCTTTCTCTCTAGATTTTTTTTGAGAAACATCAAATATAATGAAAATTTTCAAATTTAAAATTTTATTCCTCTTCTCCTATATATATATATATATATATATATATATATCCCTACCTACCACCTGTGGGGCACCTGAAAATTTTTGGCTGTAAAAGAAAAATAAAAGCTAAAATAAGTAGGATACATGATAATTATGGTGGGTTATTCATCACCAATAATTTGCACTAAAAATCTTTAAAAATGTGACAGTATGAAGCTATAGTACAGTACAGCCTTATCATTCAAAGAATCTAATAGTAATAGACAAGTTTAGAATGAGAATACATAAGAATTAATTAGTAGCACAAAGAATGTTCTTTTTGGCACAAAGGATAAGATTTTATAGATTTGTGTCCCTTGGCCAAATATATATCATGACATTTGTATCTTAATCTTCATCAAATATTGGCAACCAGGGTATGCTTTTTTATTTATATAAATAATAATATGCAACATATTCGCAAAACCTAATTTTTCGATATTATAACTATTCAATTTACTTTATTAGTATTTTTAATTTTTAAATTTGAGAACATATTCTCAGACAAAATAAAATTAAAATCAATAAAGTTTTCATTTACATCCACTTGATAAAATCAGGCCTAATAACAATTACTCACCGTATCAAATAACAACAGTTTGATTTATCAGGTTGTTACTTGGGTTAAATTTGAAAAAAAAGGTTTTTCACAACTACTCAGATACTTGAAAAATAGAGAATTTTGATGGAGTCTTTGGCAAGAAAAAGCTCCAACAGTTCGTATTTAAGAGTAAAATTGGTTAAAAGAGCGAAAATATCTGAGATCCCATCTATTTAGTTAGGATTTAATTTCCTAATTAGGAAGGATTCACATTATTCACGAAAAATTCATTTAGGAAAACATCTAACTTGATCAGAAAATTAAATTGAGACTCCGAACTAGGAACTCTATCTACTTTTGGTAATTAAGGGTTCTTATCCTTACATACCTCCGAAAACAATCTCGCAAAAGCATTAATTCGGATTTGGAGTGAATCGAGTGACCTGATAATCGGGCTGCTCAAGGGAGCCCGGTTGTCTGGTTCGGTTATCAATACCAATTAAGCTAATAAATAATAATTCCATTCAATCAGTGAATTAATACTAGTCTTGGTTAATTCCTGTGGTTAAGATTCTAATTTTTTTATTCACTAATTACTCATTAGTACAATAATCCTAATCATAATTTTTAGTGCTCCAACTTTACACCTGAAAAGTTAAAACAACCCTAAAATATTAGATTTTTATGACTATATATCATTATTTTTCATGTCTATGGTGGGATTTAAAAAAAAAAAAATCCTCCATTACCATCGAGCCCTTTTTATTGTTTAATTTGGAAATTATTTTTATAATAAATAAAAAACGGTAACAATATATTTATATATGTATTAACATGTCGTCACCTTCCGACGTCAATAGCAAAGACTGTCTCTCAAGTTGCCTACAGCATCTACTTAAACTAAAATACAACATTCTCTCCACAACCATATCATCGACCAACTTTTTTTTGTCTTAATTAAATTAATAATATGCTTTTTATATTCATTGCATAATTATAAATGTATACAATAATTCCGTTTGTGCTTCATATAATGGTCTGTTAATTTAATAATTTATTTTCCTTGTTAAACAATCATGCTTATGGGAATCTGTACATTAAATAACTATGTCTGAATTATAATATCCGCGCAAAAAGGAAATGTTAGAAAAAGCTGTGAACAACTTTGTAGCTTTAGACATTAACCACAATAATTACCGATTATTATAGTACAAGCATTTTTTTTTTACAGTTTCACACACACATATAATTTTTTATTTGAATTTTTTTGCTTGGCATGACTGTAGACTCTGTCGTGTATTGCATCCACTAGCTGGCAGGCTTCTTCAAAAATTCTCTCATATGATAATTACTAGTTTAATGCTGAAAAAATCTCATTGAATTGTTGTTATATTTTTTATAGTGGATTTGTTTGGTAGAGTGATATGACCAAAACATATAATAGTTAGATATTAGCCACCCTAAAATATATATGGAAAAGTCCATTTTCTACAAATATTTTCAACTAAAAGAAATACCCTAAAAAAGCTAAAATAAATTTATGTTTTGACATAAAGCATTGCCTATAAAATAATCTGTGCATGATACATCATGGACTACCAAAATTAATTGACTCCATATAAATTATTGTTATTGTGCCTAAGCCAGACTACTATGAAAAGATAATTGCATGGAACTTAAATCTTAATTATTAATCTAGATGAAATTAAAGGAGATGAATATGTACCTTATAGAAATTTTATAAAAATATTATGAAAATGGTGCAATATTAACTAAGAGAAGTGAATCATTTGATACTCTGATTAGTATTAATTTTGATTGGCGTAACAGTTCTCAGATATTAACATTGGATACATAAGTAGCAATCTATCCAATCGCATATTTTAATCTGAATAAAGTTCATATTTCTCTGTGAAAAATAATTTTCGTTTGGTCAGTGGATTGATAAAGCTATGTAAAACTACTTTTTCTATTTAAAATATAATACTTATTACTATTATTAACATAAAAGTATGCATTTTCGGACTTTTCCTTTTTGACTCTGAAAGTTGGAGAGCATATATGAGGATTGAAGAGAAATGTCACCCAACTTGCCTACAAGCTCGTTCGGTTGGTTTACATTTCCAAAGCCACAGCTAATTGAATAATGGAAGGTTACTTATTACTCCTTCAGGTCCCATGTTTTCTATTTCATAAAAATTAAAAAAAAAACGCAATTAATATTTTTGGAATAATATAATTTATTTGTAATTTTATTAATTATTTAAAATAATTAATGTTCTATCTCATATAAATAAATTTTTTTAATATAGCCAATTAATGTAGGAATATATTAGAAAAAAATACACTAATTCAATCACACTTAACTATTTTTTTTATATGTGTAAAAATTAAAATGGATTTTTTTTACAGAGGAAATATCTATTCATTTGCTTATATGCAGACACTTAGTTAAACCTTAGCGAGCACAGCCACAGATTAACTCAAAGTCTAACTACGAAAATCCAGCACCTAGCTTCGCATATTCACAAAAATTAACTTCAAAATTATAAATTAGATTGGAATAACAAAGTCAACTATCACTTAAACCATATATATGGAGAATAATGTTTTAACTCTTGAAAAAAAAAAAGAAGATAGAGAACTGATTAATATACTAGCAAAACTCAATTATCAGTATCGCATTAATTTTCGTAATCGAGATATATATCTAATTTATAATTTAGAAACATTTTACGATAAAAATAATCAAATCTATGGACTTGAATCAATGGAAATAGAATTCACCTTGTGATAAGACAGGCCCACAGATAGAGGAGCAATTAATCATGCCGTACATACTGTTTGATGAAATTATTGATGCATATAACGATGATTTATAAAGATAATTAATTAAGCACGACATCTTTTGTTTTGTTTCTTTCATGCTACTTACGTACATAGTATTCACAATACTGTGAGAGAGAGGCCTATCAGTAGCAAGTAACATTGCAATAATGGCCGGCACAAAACATAACCATTAACGAATATGTGGCTCCAAAATAATTACAGATGTAGTTGAAAAGGTGGATAATACTCACTTGGTTATTTTTTATCTGTCACTTTTATTTTTTTATTAAAATTAAAAAATAATAAGAAAACTTAAATTTAATATTAAATTATGTGATTAAAATTAAATTATCAAATCTAATTGATTATAAGTTTATTGAAAAAAAAATTGAATTGAAAAAGATAATTAAATTATATTGAAAATTAAAAAGTGATAGATAAATAAAATTTATATTTTACTCAAAAATAACAAATAGAAAAGAACGGGTACTTAATTAGCAAATAAACAAGATGTTCTATTATTGGTTCCTTGGTTTACTTATCTTTTCTTCAACTTAAGTTTTGTGAATAATTTAGCAGTGTTCAATTCAGCATTAGTAGCTGAGTCCATATACGTTAATCAAATCTGAAATGACATAATTTATTCATGAATAATATTTATCTTACAAAATAATATGCTGATAATTAAATGAATAATTAGATTGATAGATAAACAGTAGATATTGAATGTTTAGCATGGGAAGAGGGCCAGATAGAGCCACCCAACCCCATGGGGTAGGAAATAACCAAAGAGACAGAAGCTAAAGTCCAAAATATAAATATAAGTAAAAAAAAAAAGGACAAAATAGATTGTCTATTAATGTCCACCGCCCAAACTCAAAGATGTGCCACTACATTTGGAAGCTCATACATCAATTATTAATTGTACCTTACAGTCAAGATTCCCATCTTTTCTTATTTTACAGATTAATATTTTAATATTCTAATTCCTTATTGCTTAAAGAAATTATGACTTCTGTTTATTAAGTCAGCCATTGGCTGTTATTCTAGGGTTTGAAAAGATGGCCTAAAATAAAAATTTGCCCAACACAGCTGTGAGTCACAAAATTCTTGATAATCGAAGTACGTAATCCCAACAAGGACTAATAATTCTTGAAAAAAAAAATATACTCCTATAGTCAATTCTCACAGGTTAATTATATAGGTGGTAGGATCCATAACCGAATAATTATAATAAAATATTTTAATATAAAATTATTAAAATTTTATTTTATTTTAATTAAAATAAAAATAATTTAAAAATTAATTTTTTATATTACTAAAATAATAATTAAGTAAATCACATATAATTGTCGTTTCATTTTAACATCAATTAACTCTACAAATAAATTATAATTAGTTACTTGAATTTTTTTTATTTTCTGTATACATAATTTTTTTATATTTACATGATAATGTGAAATTTTTTTCATCTGGTGATTCGACTTATAAAATTTATTGATCCTAAAATAAAGTGATAATCATACGTGTCATGCTTAACTATCACTCCGACTATATAAAAAAATTAATTTTCAAATTATTTTTATTTCAATTAAAATAAAATAGAATTTTAATAATTTTTATATTATAAATTATTTTATTATAACTATTTTACTATAAATTTAAAAAATTCAATGATCACGGACATAATTGACCCAAATTCTCACCAACCAATGATGGCAAATTACATATAGATAATTAATTAATTATGTTTCATAATTCTTAACCTCTAATTATATATATATATATATATATATATATATATATATATAGGACAACTTTATTGCAGCTAGTGCAGAAGTTTATTATGGCATTCTTGATCCTGTGGTTGCAGAAGTTTTAGGAGTTAGAGAAGTTTTAAGTAGGCTGAAAAGAAATTCTTTTTCTTTAGTTCAAGTTGAATCTGATTCAGCAATTGTTGTTAGAATTTTGAATGAACAAAAATGCTATGATTTTGATCTTGGTATTATTATTTTTTTTATTGTATTTCTCTTTTTTCTGTCGGGATCAACCTTAAATTTGATTTTGTTAAAAGGTGTGTGATTCGGATAGCTTATTTATTAGTTAGAACCTCACCTTAAATTTTGGGATATGAATCTCCTATTTTGTATTTTTTCATTTCTTGCAGCTGATTTCATTTAACACTAATGAATTGGTTTATTTGGCTTAAAAAAAGATATATATATATATATATATATATATACACAAAAATGTAGATATGGTTCTCTTAAGTGGATTTCATGCATTTGCAATGAGCTCCAGCTGGCGAATTTCCACTAACTATGCCAACAACGTCCTTTTAAATTCATAAAGTTAAAAAAAAAAAGGATAATAATGAAAATAACAATCATTTTATTTATCGTCAACTTTAAATTGATTAATTTAAAATATTTCTAACTTGAATATGCAACCCAATGCACCACATTTCTCGCCGGATTGTCTGTTTTAATATTCTGCCGGACGATTATCGAAAATACTAATATGCATAATACATTTATTTATTACCATATTTTACTTGATTCATCGAAAACAGTTATTTGTTTTGAATTTTTATTTATTTTCTGATGCAATTTTTTTGTTGAATAAATAAACAAATATAGTTCATTTTGAGATTCCAATCCAACAATAATAAAATTATTTTTTTTCTTTTTATTTTATAGATAGTTCTAACTTAGTTCGAATTTTTTCTTATTATTAATGATTTGCTTTAAAAAAAAAATAAAAACTCGTATTTGTAAAAGGGCCGTCAGAAATGCGATAAAGGTGGGCCCAATAGGATAGATTTCATACTGAGTAAGTGACACTTGCACTATCTCGTGAATGTTTTGGTACTTCTTCCTTTGTATGGTTGTGCATTTTTAATACTCTAAATAAATTCCTTTTCTTTTTCAATTACAATATTTGGAAAGGGGAAAGTAATGAAAATTGGTAATTAGACTATTTTCTTAAACTGATTTTTTAATTTTAATAAAACTTATATACAAGATTACAGTCCACCCAAGAGAATGTAATTCGGTGCGTGCATATAATTATGAATGGTTAAATTAAAAATAAAATAATATTAATACACGCATATTCTTTAAGTGTATAAATTTATTTATTTGAAAAAAATGAGTTGATGATATGAAAATGACATCAGAAGAGAGGAAGTTATGCAAGTGGGAACTCTTAAAAAAAAAAAAGAAAAAAGAAATACAAATGGTAAGTTGACTCCGTGTGAAGGATTTGCCTTTTAATGAATAGGTGATGGGTGTGTTTGTGCTTTCTCTATTTTCTATATAAACCACCACGCCTTCACTAATCTCTTTTCACACCTATCTATATATCTATCTTCCTTCGTTTCAATTTTTCTTTTTTCTTTTTTTAAATTATAATTTGTCTTTTTTCATCAAAATTCAATCAAAAAAAAAAAATAATAATGGTGCACAAATCTTCTCTTGCCATTGGACTTCTTCTTCTGTTTATGGTTTCCTCTTTTCTCTCCTCTTCTTTTGCTGTTCCTTCAACTAGTAAGTTCTCACTATTTTTTTTTCTCCAAAATTATATTAATTATCTCATCTTCAGAATTATTCATCATCTTTTGAAAATTTCAGGAAGTATGAAGTCACCTGAAGAAAACCCATCATCATCAGTCCATGATTTATTGACTCAGGTTCATTACCTTCCTCTCTCTCTCTCTCTCTATAAATATGAACAAGATCAACAATCTGCAAATTCTTTATCTTTCTTAAGATTTCATTTTACCTACCAAACCTAATTGCATAATAAGTTTAAACTCTTTTAGTTGTTTTCTGATTACCTACCTACTAGAGTATAGGTGTGGTGTAATTGAGATGTTAATTACTTCAACTACCATGCATGTGCTCTTTAATTAATTTCTTGCTTTTGCATTTTATTCCTATGATTTTACATTTTAAATGGAATTAGTTGAATGTAAAGTTGCAGGATGCAGTGGATTTGAATGGTGGAGCAGAAGAAGTTGATTTTGGAAAAATGTTTATTATTAATGGAAGAATGGATTTGGAAAGCACAGATTATCCAGGAACTGGAGCGAACAATCACCATGATCCAAAAACTCCAGGAAAAGCATAAATTTCAAAAAACCAAAGATTAATTTTAAGATTTATATGAGAAGAATTTGAAGTTGGTTTTCCTTTTTTTTTTTGTTTTTTTGGGTGTCTGTTAAGGATATTGTTTTCCTATGTATTATATCTTCTTTGTGTATTAGTATTTTAATCATGAAGAGGATACCGCTGTTGGTTTCTATGTACGAGTGTATTAATTAATTATCGAACTTGTCTTGCTGATGCTTGTAATTAGTAGAGGAAGAGGGTGAAGGGAATGTGCCATTTTGTACATAACGTGTTGTTATTAAATTATTATATCTGGTTTAATTGTTAATTATAACTTTTTTATTATTAAAATGGATAATCATGTATCATGTGTATTGTGTTCCTTTTGTTACTAATTTGTGGGCTAAAAGAATTATTGGATTTGAACTCCCAACATTAGAATTTAATAAAGTAAAAGATAAGCCCCAAAAAGTACTTTTGAGTTTGGAGACCATACTATAATTATAATTTTATACTTCTTCCCTTCTAATGTTAGGAGTGGCAACTTCGGCATGCTCACCGTTCGATCAAATATATATGAACAATAGTGCGTTGACCAAACGATGCAATAGCATCCCAATATTAACTATTTCGACGTGCTTACCGTTCGATCGAACATAAACAATAGTGCGCTGATCAGACGGTGCAATAGTGGCCCAATATTAACTATTTCAGCGTGTTCACTGTCCGATCAGATATGAATAATAGCGCTCTGATGAGACAGTGCAATGGCGCCCAAATATCAGCTATTTCGGCATGCTCACCGTGCAATTAGATATGAACATTAATGCGCTAATCAGATGGTGCAATGGCGCCCCAATATCGGCTATCACCGTGGATCCTATATGCCAATAAATTATTGCACCCCCAATATCAGCTACCACCGTGGATCCTGTATACCCATAAACTTGTGTTGATATTTGATGTATGCTGGATTCCCGCACATTGCTGTTATCGATCTTCTGATTGGATGTAAACGTCGAGGTATGATGGTTATTTTTTCGTTCTTTTTTAGTAGTCTTTTTTTTTTCATTAGAATTAAGAAATATTATCTTTATTTTTTTTATCTGTTACTTTTTGAGTAAAATTTAAATTTTATTTATTTATTATTTTTAAATTTTTAATATAATTTAATTTGTTTTTTTAATTTATTTTTTTCAATAAAATCAGAGCCAATCAGATTTTATAATTTAATTTTAATCACGTAATTTAATACTAAATTTAAATTTATTTATTATTACTTAATTCTGATAAAATAATAAAAATAACTAATAAAAAAAATGAAAAGAGTAATAAACAGATTTAAATTTAGTATTAAATTACGTGATTAAAAATAAATTATTAAATCTGATTGGTTCTGACTTTATTAGAAAAAAATAAATTAAAAAAATAAATTAAATTATATTAAAAAATTAAAAATAATGTATAAATATAATTTAAATTTTATTAAAAGGTAGTAGATAAAAAAAGAAGTAAGTATATATTAGTAAAAAATAGGTAGACTGACTGTAATTAGGTAGGCTGACTGTAAAAAAAATAGGTAGAAATTAGTCAATAACCATACCTTATGAGAGTCTGTTCACGATTTCAACTTATGGAGGGATATCGCATTTAATGCTTATTATCTATCAACACGTGTATATGAGAAGCGCTGGAGATTCCGACCAGTTCCAGCGCAATGTGTTGGTCGGTCATCCCCATGAGTCCTGCACGTGAAGCTTTGTGGATCACTTCAAAGTCTCGTTGTCTTCCTCTTCTCATCGCCTCAATCCTCCTCTCTGTCCTTATTCGCCTTCTTTTGTCATGCGTTTCCTCACGTGCTCATTCATTTATTTGTCTGCTGTTTAAATTTTACATTTAACCAACTTCACAAATAAATGAGAAAATATTGTATAGTCATATTGATGAATTTCATTAATTTTTCGATTGATATACAATAGTTATACACTTAACAATATATATATATTATATATATAATATATATATATATAAAAGATTAAATGTAAAACTCGTTGGTACGTTGAGAAATTCATTTTAAATGAATTCCCCTTCGTTAATTTAATTTTTTGCTCTAATAATTTACTAGAGGCAAATAAAAACTGAATCTCACAAATATTAATTCCCTTCGATTTTGTTTTTTTTAAATAATGGTATAAATTGTTATACTATAAGGCTTGTTAGCCATCTGAAGGGTCACGTAAGAAAGAAACAATCGCATAAGATAATATATAAAACCAATAATTAGGCTAGAAAAAGATAAAAATTCCATTAATCAATTAACACATGTTAATATATGATAAAATTTCTATGTTAATAGGATAGATATGAAGGGGAGATGAAAAGACCATGGGTGATAACATTAAGAATTCAATTAAAAAAGTTTTTGATATTTTTATCTCGTACATAGAAGATATGCTACTAAGAGAACTGTTTTTAATTATAGATCCGATAATATAAGACTCTAAAATTAATTAATTTTTTAAACTTAAAAAAGTCGGGACAGGACAGCCTTATCAACCAAAAACAAGACATCAGTGATATTAAATATCAATTTTGATGAATGTTCCCATGAGGAAATTTCTAGAAGTTCCTAATTTATTGCTCAAAATATATAATTCTTTTCCTATTTTTGCCACCCTCCAACTGCTCTAATTGATTTGATTTTATATAATTACAGTATATGTCAATGCTCAGATAAATTTCTATGATACAAAAAAAGGAATCTTTTTCACATTTTATATGACATTTCATTGGTCGGATATGGATAGAATTATGTACGGGGAGAAATTTCCAAAAACAAAAAATGATGGGACTGGAGACAAAGATTTTGATTTCATAAGTTGGGCTTATGAAGTTGCCTGGCCCAGACTAAGCCATTAAACTCAAACTTAGGGCCCAGACTTAACCTCCGTTGGGCTTGCATGTTGGTAACTAGACCGGAGAAGAAATAAAAAACAAATGAAGGGAAAATGATGTCAATCTCTACCCGGGAAATTTTCATTATTTATTTATTTAAAAAATTCAGTATTTTAAATTTTAAATATGTCACTTAACAATTTAATATACTTATTATCTATTTGGTTCATTATATATATATATGAAATTTTCATGATTTATTTCTTTGAAAAATTTAGTATTTTAAATTTTAAAGATATCACTTAATAATTTAATATACTTATTATCTATTTGAATTTATTGTAATTAAATATAATTATACTAATATATGCAAAATTAATATTTTTTGTGTTTGCTTCATCAGTACTCCATCTAAAAAGAATTTTTTTCATGATATGATTGTATTTTTATATTTCTAATATATGATATTTAAAAATATATAATTAATTACTTGTAATAATAAAATTAAAATTATATTTTATAACTTATTATTAGGATATTTGTGATATATATTAATATTTGATGAATATTTTTTTTAATTTTTATACAATAATATTTATAAATTTATAATATTTTATAATATTTTAAAAATAAAAAAATTTTTTTGAGTTCGGTTGAACCCAGTAGAACCAAAAATTTCAGCTTTGTCGATTCTTTAATCGATCTAATTTTAATAACATTGCTGCGGAGCATCTTTTTTAGAACTGTAGTCGAACGGCGGTGATCTGGCTGAGAATGCAAAAGAAGAAGAAGATACGCGCCTTGGTTATGAGTTGGTATGGTGATGGTAGGTGGCATAGGTTGCCTAATTTGCTAAAGAAATTCTATTGCAATGAAATTTCTCTTATCTATTCCTAGAATTACGTTTCAGTAATTTAAGTTATGATTAAACAAAATGTGGATTCCATTCCATTTATTTCCTTTTGGGTTGGAAACTTTTGGCTTTTGGCATATCCATTTAACTTGTTTTCTCCTTTTTAATATTTTCAAATATTTAATTTTATTTTCTCACCTAATTATATATATATATAATATATATATATATATGTGTGTGTGTGTGTGTGTGTGTGTGTTTTTTCAAATACAAAATAAAATTTTATTAATAATATAAAAAATACATCTGAAAACTATATAACCGCTAAATAGAAATTATGAATGCAGCGGTAATTACATATTTAGAAATATACATCGAAAATATACAATTGAAACTTAGAGAGAATCCATGACTCCGAGTCTCCTATGGCTTTTGTCAGATTATACTTTATCCGTTTATGGCAACTCCATGCCATAGTTGACCATTTACGCATCCATTACCATTGAAAAAAGTGACTTAATTTGTGGTTCTAACCATTATGATTTTTCAAATTATAAGCCCAACATACAAGCAAATCAAGAATTTAATTGACTATGATTATTTAAAATTTTTTAATCGTGATAATTTATATGGAATGATAATGGATTTTGAGAAGGTTTAATTTATGAAAATTTACATATATAGCCTTTTAAATTCTCAAAACCTCAAAAACTTTCTTATTCATAATTAAGAGAAATTATTTTAGATTCATGTTTTGATGAATCTTATAGACTTCTAATTGTATTTTTACTTCTTTATATACTGTTGTGTATAGTATAGTTTTGAAAAATTTTTACAAAGGGAAAAAATTTGGTTGAATTCTATTCGGATTGGTCGAACCCATATGATCTGGTTGGCTTTTTGGTTCGATATTCGGTCCAATTTAAAACATTGGTTTTATGTTAATTACACATAACTATATTATAAATAAAATTTAAATTATTTCTCACCACAGTTCAAAATGAATAATTAATATATGAAAAAATCACCTACTCTTTTCGGTTCACTTTAAACATTATTCTTTTTGAGTTTTTATTTCATTCTAGGTATTTTTTTTTTAGAATTCAAGAGAGAATGTTTTCCATTTCATCATTGTTTGAGTACTTAAATATATATTATATATTTCTTATAACCTTTTCTATATTAATTAATAACATGGTAGTAATTTAGTGACTTATAAATATTTTTTTAGATGATTGATATTTTTTAATCATTTTTTTAATAAGAGTGTAAAAGTTAAAAACAAGTCTTGAAATGAAATAGAGAGAGTATTTTCATTTATTTATTTGTAAATAATCTGTAACAAACTAACAATATACCTTGTTAGAAAGCATAAAGATGTGCTTGTTTTATTTAATGAATTTCTTATTTGGAGTTATAATCACGATTATCATGCAATAATTAGTAAGATAGATAACTCTTGTTTGTTAATTACATGCTTATTAGTTAAGAAAACAAGAAGTTAAAAATTTAGAAAATATAAACATAAACCTGATTAAGATGAAAGGAAAAATTTTGGGAAGGATGGCAGTACTAAGTGAATATGAACATAGTTTGATTAGGGAGATTATGTATGTAATATGAATATAGTTAAGATAAAATAAAAGGGAACATTGAACCAACATATTGCGAAAGATATTGTATTCTAATTTCTATCCATTTGGTTAATTATAGTCATATGCGCAATCCAATCCAACACCTACTTCTAATGTACCATCCCAACCCCACCAAATATTTTTATTTTCAAAACCTACCGCAAAATTTTCCATGCAAAATATTTCACTTTGCTAATCTATATATTGTTATTTGCAATTTTTTACTCCTAAATTTATGAATATTTTTATATTGATAATCTCTCGAAACTCACCTCAGTCGATATCCAATCTTGCATTTATACTCAAATAATATGTATAATTAAAGCTAATTAGAACAAAAATGAAATTTACAAATGCTTAAAAATTAAAAAAAAAATGCAATTGCTGAGGAAATAATAATAATAATAATTATTATTGATAACACCCCTTTTGCCTCCTGAGTTGGGCCCAAAAGTCCAGAGACCCTAGTCCCAAAGACGTCTAGCGCGTGACTAACAGCATAAGAAAGCTGGCTGATCTAAACCGATTAGATTGATGGGACCGGTTGTCTTATCATTTCGTCATCGTACAGCTAAGCCCACGCCTCTCATCTGCTCACTGTCACGTCGCCCCTCTCCTACTCCTACACCTTTATAGCCCTGCATAGGCATTCGAGTACACCCCCACATCTTCTATAAATAGCTAAAGGAACAGTGGGATCAAGTACGTAATAGTGAGACTCATTCTCTCTCTAAAATTCTCCCATCTTTAAGTCACTAACTTAAGTTTCAGAGTCCTTCCGTCCAGACCGACCGGACAAGACTTGCAGGTTTTCACGTGACGATCGAATCTCCCTTCCTCCACCTCGTTGAGAGGTTTGATAATTAAGACGTTATCAAGTGGTGCTTTCGTTGAGAGTCATGACGAGGTTGAGGTTGAGGTTGTCTAGTCATAGGACGCCAGAAAGAAGTGATGAAATCAGAGAAGCTCAGGAGGACTCCAGGCCTGTAGGAAGGCGATCGACGCACCGTAACCCCCCGCTCTTCCTTCAAGAAAAACTTATCCTTATAATCCTTCATTGAGGAGGGGAGCCCAATCAATATTTTCTTCGGCTTGCTGGTAAAATAATATTTTGTCCCCTCATAATGGCTAGACAGGTAGAAAAAGTGTGTGAAAAGATCAAGAGTCGAGATCACTTCTTCGTTCTTGCAAATTATCTTGAAGCAAGTTATCGCCCTTCATCCATTAGGGTTTAATTGATTTGGCGCCAGCCTATAGCCTCTGAGAATGCTAATCTTGAAGGCACTGAGCAAGAATCTAAACCCCCCCATCCAAACTCTGTAGATGGAAAACGAACCATTCATTTATGTCTACGCCAAAGGGACCATCTGTCACCGCCATCGAGTCAAGTCGGGACATTTCACCGCCTACACGTCTTTGGACAACTTGTACTTCGCCTTTATTCCTGACACTTCATGCTCAGACAAGATGGAACATGTCCTTGCAGTAGGTTTACCCACATATTGCTCTAGAAAGCTCATATCCAATAACTGACCACTGTTAGATGCCATACCTCTAGGAGGGGAAAAGCAAAATAGTTCATAGTCTCGACCAAAATTGAGAACCCAACTAAAAGATTCGAGAAGGAAACAAACGCGAGTGAAACACAAAAAGCAAGAAAGTTAATGTAAGACACGAAAGTTAAATTCACTTACTTGGAGAAACGATTATGAGGCCTAAAAGATTCTCGAAGTCGAAAAATCGGAGAAAAGTGAGAAAATTTTCGACAGAGTTTCGCCAAAAATTCTAATAAAAAACAAAAAACCACCTTTGAAGGTTGTATATTTATGTGAGGAAACGCTTTAGATGCACCAACTAGACCTTGTCACACGTAGTTGAAGAAAAATCGCGTTGGTCCGGATATCGAAGCGTCGCTCTAGGCACATGAGCCTATTTTCAAACGAAGGTAGCTGTCCAAAGTTAAAGTAATTTGGTTGAGCGAGCGATTTGGTAAGTCCCCACCAACTCAACCGACAGATAATTAGCCACCCTTTTCAGGGAGGATCTATGATAACACCTCTTTTGCCTCCCGAGCTCAAAAAAGGCCTGGGCCCAAAAGCCTAGAGACTTTAGTCCTGGAGACGCCTAGCGCGTAACTAACAATATAGGAAAGTTGGCTGATCTAATCCGATCGGATTGATGGGATCAGTTGTCTTATCATTTCATCGTCGTACAGCCAAGTCCATGCCTCTCATCTGCTCACTGTCACGTCGCCATGCTCCAACTCTGACACCTCTATAGCTTTGCATAGGCATTCGAGTACACCCCCACATCTTCTATAAATAGCTAAAGGAACAGTGGGATTAGGTACATAATAATGAGACTCATTCTCTTTCTAAGATTCTTCCATCTTTAAATCACTAATTTATGTTTTGAAATACTTCCGTTCAGAACGACTGAGCAAGGCTTTCAAATTTTAACGTGATGATTGAATCTCCCTTCCTCCACCTTATTGAGAGGTTTGATCATTAAGACGTTACCAATAATAATAACAATACCAAAGATTATGTGTGTATATATTAATATAGGCTACCAAGGAATTATGTTGGATCGAGTGGTTTTAGATTGAATAATAATAGGCTGACTCATAAATGAATGAAAATTTTACGAGTTGTAAACGGATTGAGTTATAACTTAAATAAATTATTGTGAAATAGAGAAAACTATATAGCATTATTTTTTAATATTTTAAAATTATTTAATTAAAAATAAATTGAATCATATTATTAACAGATAAATCAAATTTAAAATTATATTCCTATGAATGAATTAGATCAAAATTCACACGCGATATAAAATTTGCCATATATATATTTAAAAAGACACCAATTTTCGTTTGTTGCTCCACATCCAGAAGAAGAAAGAAGATTACATTACATGGGATGGGAATGAGACCCATTTGCATGATTCATAGCGATTCGGGTCGAAAGAGGAATGAATTTTATTACTATAATGTAGAAATGATAATATTAATAAAGATAAAATAAAATTATTGGATGTCGCTTTATTGATTAAAGGGTGGGGCCTTGAGGCCCAAAGGAGAAGCAAACTTCTTTCAAAAAAAGAAGCAAACTGGCAAAGACATTGAAGACGGCGTAGAAAGTGAGCCCCCACCCCTCCCATCATCACTCTATCTAACTTTCCTTTAAAATATTTAACACTAAATTTCTCTCTCTTTTTTTGTTTTATAATGGGTCCCACTCCGCATGGCCTTTTCGCTTTTTCTGGTCTCCTTTTTCTTTGTCTTTCTTTCCTCCATCTTCACCGCCTCCATACTCCATCCTTAGCCACTACAAATCTCTTGGTCTCTAATTTCACAACTTTGCTGACTCAGATGCCAACTGGCACCGTATCTATTTTTTCTTTTTCTTTTTCTTTTGTTGTTTACAGATTCATTCTGCGTATATTTTATTCTATAAAGTATAAACCCTTTATTATTTTACTTAAAAGAGTATTTATTTAAGTATTTTTTTATTACATGATTAGTAATAAATTGTCACATTTTCATTTTTATAAAAACGAGCAGCAGTAAAACTATATACTAAAAATACGGAGATAATTAAGCTGCCTAGATATGATAATTGATAAGTGTAATATGAAATATCGCATGGAAACAACTTGTATTATTTTATTATTTTGAAAGGATTAAAAAAAGGAAAAAGGACATGACACCTAATAATTTAAAGATAAGGAGTAATAAAAAAAAGAGAAAAATAGAAAAGGCTGACATACGATGAAATTAAGGAGTTTTTAACAGTGATTCTTCACTCTTACGATGACAGCTTTTCCATAATCAACTAACTCGCAACTTTTATTTTTTCTTTCAGGGTCTATGCAAAATTTAAATTTTTAAAAATAATTACCCTAGTAAATTAATAAATCAAAATTTTGTAATTTTCGCAATTAGTTTGGATAAAAAAAATATTTTACTTTTAAATTAAAGACAAAATAAAAAATAATTTAAATAAATAAAAGGACAAAAAGGCTCTGATCCTTCACGTTCTTTATACTTCATCATCTGGGACTTTTTTTCTGCGCAACTTTTACTTAGAGAGAGGGTTTTTAGTGAGGAGAGAGACACAGAGAGAACGAGAGCAGAGGGTTGCTTGGCTTTGCTTTCCTTCATAAAGTTTTAAAAAGTTCCTCTCTTTTCTCTCCATTTCGCTCTTTCTTTTCGGTCTTTTTTGCTATTTCTACGGGTCTTCTTATAGGCTCTTGTTTGATTCAAATTAATGAATGCTTCGGATATGACTCATTCTAAGGATCCAGCTTTCAAGCTCTTTGGCCGGAATATTCCGGTTCCCGATGTTCAGATTCCGGCCAAACCACCGCCTAAGGTAACTATCCATGTCTCTGTTATAAGTGTCTGTTTAAAGTTTGATGGGTTGTTGGATGCTGATACATACAAAAGTTTCAGCCTTTGAAGCTGTTTATTAGATGAATCTTGATTATTGATCTCTGGAACTTCTGGGTTTTTTTTTTCTAAAATTTTTTTTAATCGGTTTTGTGTTCTTAGATAAGTATATTTTCTAGGAAAACAACCAAAAGTGTCCCTCTTTCAGTTCAACCCATTCTTGAAACTAATGTCATGGGAACGTGTCGTTTTCTATTTTTTTTCAAATGGTTTTTTATGTTTAAAAATGAGGGAAATTGATTGTTGACTGAAAGAGAAATAAAATTTAAATTATTAGCTTAGTTTCTTATAAGTTTTGATTTTTCCTGCTGCAAAAACTCGAGTTCTTCCTCTGTTTGTTTTTAGCTTTATTTTTAATTGATCTTTCTTTTGTTTATCTGGAAAGTGATTATAATTTCTTAGTTTTAATTTTACAAACTGAAGAAACCTAAATTTCTGTCCAACTTACTGGACTTTTATTTTTCTGTTTTGGAGAATCGGTGTGTTGGTGTAATTTAGCGTATACATATTTAGGCTGAGTTTCTCCTTTCAGATGGATACTTTTTTAATATCTTTGCTATGCAATTCACGAAACGATGAAATTGCTATGTCCTGAGAACTTCTTTATTACTTGTCTTTCTTTATCTGTTTCTGATACAAATGCCAATGCAAAATTCGGGGTATCTGATGCTTTGTCCTTTCTTTCTTTCTTTCTATTTAGAATTGTGAAATAAATCCATGTAAGGTTGATATTCTCACTTGCATATTCAGAATTCCAATCCTAATATATTATACAAATGTAATGAAGAAGAAAAAGAAAAAAGCAGAGGAAAGTCAAAGAATTCTTTCCATTCATTAGTTTTTTTTTTTTTTCTCTTTTGTTTATAGTGGAAGTATTTGGATGGAATTTATTGATATGATGAAGGTTGTTGGTTCCATAAATGGATTTCATCTCTGCCCTTCAATTTTGTTTCTAAAGAATATCAGGCTTGAAAAAATGGAATCTAAACGTTTTCTTTTTTGAATTTCAGAACAGCTGCAGTGAAATTACTAAAGGAGAAACTGTCCGTCTTAATGAAGACAATTCGGGAGAACTGGATAAATCTGCTCCTAAAGCACAACGGAAAGAAGAAAATCAGACCCCAATTCAAGTGACTGAAGTGCAAACAAATTCTGAGCCCAGGGAAAACCGGATAGAGACTAGTAGCACTGATCAGGAGAAAGTTTTCAAGAAGCCAGATAAGATACTACCATGTCCAAGGTGTAACAGTTTAAACACTAAATTCTGTTACTTCAACAATTATAATGTAAACCAACCGAGGCACTTCTGCAAAAATTGCCAGAGATATTGGACAGCTGGTGGAACTATGAGAAATGTCCCCATTGGTGCAGGACGAAGGAAGAATAAGCATTTAGCATCACAGTACCGGCAAATATTAGTATCATCTGATGGGGTGCCTCTCACCAGAATGGAGAACTCAGACTCGGAGAATCATCAACTTATATCATCTGTTGAATCTGCAACCACTTTGAGGCCTTCAGCACCAGGAAATGGAATGGTTCTAAAATTTGGTCCTGAAGCACCGCTTTGCGAATCCATGGAGACTGCCCTTAATCTAGGAGACCAAAAGAGGCATGCTGAGATGAGTTCAGCAAATTGTCAGGATAACATGGAGGAGCCTTCCTCATGTGGATCCTCCATGACTGCAGCCAGTTTCCGGGGAAGTGAATTACCTGAAACTGTTAGACAAAAGGAGCAGGTTGGTTTGCCAGCATGTTCTAATGACGTCAAGGTGCCAAATCCTCCACAATGTTACCCTGTTACGCCATGGCTTTTCCCCTGGAACCCAGGTTGGAGTAATGCAAATTTCGCAGCAGCTGAACCGAACTCTGCTGGCATTCCAAATGGCAATAATTCCAATCAAATTCAATGGTGCCCTACGCCAGTGTTAGCAGTTCCTGGTTTTTGTCCCCCAAGCATTCCTCTACAATTTGTACCAGCTTCATATCTGAGTTGCATGCCTGTTTGGGCTGCTGGAAATGGAAATATGTCGGTGAATGGATCTAACAGTTGTCCTTCGCCGTCATCCTCTACCGGTACCAGTGGCTGCTCCGGAAATGGCTCTCCAAACCTAGGCAAGCATGCTAGAGATTCAAATCTCATTGATGAAGAGCAAGCAGAAAACGGTGCATTGGTTCCAAAAACACTGAGAATCGACGACCCAAATGAGGCTTCGAAGAGTACTTTGTGGGCAACATTAGGTCTTAAACCTGAACAGAGGACTCCTGTGTCAAGTGTCACAGGCTTCAGAACTTTTGAAAGCAAAGCAAAGGGTCATGTATCAGAGGCCACTCCCATACTGGAAGCAAATCCGGCAGCCCTTTCTCGCTCAAGCACGTTTCAGGAGAGCAGCTAAAGTGGCCCCAGCTCAATATTTATTCTATCTTTTCGTTTGCATATTGCGGGACTCTGGACATGCTTTCTGTAGAGGCACTGTGGCATCAGGTTTCTTTTAGAACTTATGCTTTTATGAGAAACTCTGATTTGTTGAAGTCTGATGAAATGAGTTCCCTGGAAATCAAAAGTCAGCTTGATAATTGACAGTATTGTCAGCAATTCTGTTGAGAAGAGTTGAGATTGCAAATATTTGAGGATCTTTAGTGAGTGTTTTTACGGCTGCGGCCTCTTGTAGGTTTTGGTCATACAGATGCATATCTTCTGCTTTGAAATGGCAGAAAAATAAAAGGAAGTTAAGCTCAATGTTGTATGTATAATTCAAAAATTCGTGCTCAATTGCAAGGCTAATCCCAAGTTTTGCAGAATTCTGAATTTCGTATACTTGAGTGCAATACTTCAATCACAAATGTTTTGTTCTTCGGAAGTAGTTGTCTTTTATATTCTTTTCTTGCATTCTTTGAACAGTAGATTTTTCTTCAGATAAAAATGAAATGGAATAAAAAAAAAATATTCAGAATCAAACTGGACGAAATTTTTTGTTAAAATTGAGAAGAATGCTACCTTATCTTTTAACTTAGGTTGTACTATTGGAATATATATTTTAATCCAAGTACTGATATGGTTGAAATGGGATGGGTCCATTATAGGACTGGGAGTTGATTTTGGTGTGGAATCACCTGAACTGAATAAACAGTTGTCACATTGGGTCTTTAATCAAAATTCATGTCATATTCTGAGAGGAATAAAAGTGGAGTCCCTTGCAAGAGGGAGAAAAGCCAATAAGGAAATCTTGAAGACGTGGCAAATGAAAACTCCCTTTTCTGTTTTTATCTTCTCTGTCATTGTTTTTCAGAAAAAGGCTGCAAAACTACATTTTATTTTTCTATCTTTAGCCTTTTCTTTTTCTTAACCCACAAACGCTTCGTCACTACGTAGGAATATATCTTTTCGGTCAATCTCCTTTCGAAGAAAAGGCTTCAGCGCTGAGGGGTTCATATATATATATATATATATATATATATATAAGAGTATAAAGTCATTATTATTAATGTCATCAAAGGAAAAAGAAAGTAGGAGATATGAATTTTCACTTTTCAGATTATTTGGTCGAAAATCATTTTGAGGATATTAATGATTTTTTTAGAGGTTCTCTTCAAAGATATTTTTGTAAGGTGTACATATGTATACTCTTTTAAGAAATAATTTTGTCCATGTCCAACAATTTTTTCTACTAAAAAAAATAAAAAAATCCAAGGTTCCTTAATTAATTGTCCTTATCTTTTTTATGGGTCTGTTCTTTTTAAATAAAAAAAATAAAATCCAGTACCTTGATTTTCTAAAAATAGCTCAAATTGTTGAACTATGAATTTTATGTACAGAATTTGCTCCAATAATTAGTATTAAAACATTACTCTATTTTTTTGAAAGCAAGAAATTAAACCATTGTTTTTTTTTAAAATTTCTATTTTAATAATTGAAAACAGGTCTCAAAAGCAATCATCAAATTAATATATAGCATACTGCCTTCTTATGAGATGGTGGAGAATCACATTATCTGCTAAATAAAACTACTAAATTTCTCTTTTTCGTCACATATCGCAAAAAATCCATTTAGTAAATTTAGGAAAAATAGCAAACTTTTAACTTGATTTATAAGAAATCAATCAAAACAAGAAAACCCAGAAATGGAATATGATGATCTACATGATAAGTTTGTGAATCTAATAGTTATTATTATTTCATTCATTGTAATTGCTGTTCTGATTGTAGCTTTTGCTTCTGCTACTCTTCACCCTACTCCTGGCGCCGGAGAACCTATACCAAAAGATTCTCCGGGTCCAAAATCACCTCGGAACGCATCCAAACCGCCACAAAAATCGCCATTACAAAGATTAGCAAGCTTAGATTCTATTTGTCCACATACAGATTATGAATCTGCCTGCAGGAAGTCACTAGCTTCTGTTAAAGGAACAGCGCGGTATTATATGGTAGCTGCTATTAACATTGGAATTGAACAAATGATTGAAGCTAAACGAGAAGCAAGGATACTTGTCAACCATCCAAGGATCAAGGATGATTATGAGGAGATCAATGACTGCATCGAATTGATGTCCTTGGGAGAACTTGATCTGAAGACTGCAGTTTTAACAGCTTCAAATGAGTCATTGATTTGTGATCAGCCCACGGATATAAAGAACTCGCTGAACGCTGTTCTCGCCTACCGAGAGGCCTGTCTTGATGGACTTAAGGACTGGAGGATCAGATCGGAAATCGAGAACGCTTACGAGGAGCCTACGCAAACAGTTGCCAATGCCTTGGCTATTTTTGATCAATATTACGAAAGTAGTAGTGAGGTTCCAACAGTTGATAAATCGAGGGTATTGAGGGTTTATTCGGGGTGGATTTCTCCTGGGAATCGCAAGCTTCTTCAGAAATCTAGGGTGCAGCCTGATCCAGTAGTGGCTGGGGATGGATCAGGAGAATTCAGAACAACTGGGGAAGCTGCGGAGGCATATAAATTGAATGGAAATGGACGGTATGTGATATATGTGAAGGCTGGGATGTAAAATGAAATTGTATTCATAGGAAGGATGGATTTCCTCCCTATCGGACTGCTATAGTTGGTAGGATTATCATCAAATTCTATCGTTAATATTCTAGTTAATGTAGTCCCCAATAGGAACCCACTAAACATTAAGTCAAAGATTTGGATATGAAACAATTTTAAATAGCCGTGACGATATATACTAGTGTAAATCTGAATTAATTGAAACAGTAAATTTCGGATGCTATATTGTTGAATTAGAAAACAATTGTAGTTAATCTAGGATAATGATGTAGGAAGCATACATTGATCAAATTACATGTTAAACTAATTATAAAAAGTTAATTTATCCTTTAAAATTGAACTAATTATGAATAAAAAATTGTTTTGGAAATGCAGTTGTGCTAGGAGATGGATTCCTATGCAAATCAATGAGCATAGAAAACAGGGCGAGATGAGCGAAAGAAGCAGTAGCTCTGAGGATTCAAGCAGATAAATCGGCAATCTTCAATTGCAAAATACAAGGATCAGTACGCTAATTATACGCATTAGCCACCGCCAATTCTATGTATGGAGATTCCTCAACACTAATCCAGCAATCCCCAATTCTAATTGAAAAACCATTCACGTCCCTTAAACAACATGCCTCAATCACTGTCCAAACTAGGTTACACAGAAGTCAAACGATAGGATTTGTGCTGCCCGCAAGTGTCGTTTTTGATCATGAACCAGAATGTTCCATGTCCTCCTACTTAGAAAGCCCTAGAGGCGAACATTCTAGAACAATTGTAACATAATCTGAACTTGGAAATGGGATTGATCCTCAAGGATGGACCTTGGCATGACGTTGGAAGAGTTGAGAAATGAAGTTTTACTTTGGTGAATTTGAGAATTCTGGCCTATACCGAACGGGAAGGTTTTCAAGTTATTAAAACTAAAATTTGAGGCCACTGAGTTTACCACCAGTAATTTTATTCAAGGGAATCTGTGGCTGGAGTTCCATTTGCAGATGATTTGTGGTAAATCTCATAATTAATACCAAGGTTTGGAAGAAAAATAATTACACACAAAAACAGATTCTGAATTTTGATTGATAATTTGTACATTTTATAAGAAAATTTAGTTACTAATTTTAAAGGCTCATTTTGAGAAACTTTTTGAAAAGTTTATCAAAACTTAGTTGTTTTATATACTTTGCTACCTATACAAAATTGATTAAAAAAGTAGTGAAACGACAGTTAATATGTATAAATAACAATATACTGTGATGTAATATATTATTGGTTTGGTGCATGAAACCTATTTAAATTAATTTTAGATAATAATTTTCTAAAATAATAATAGATGAAAATGTTAATCCAAACATTCATACCCTTAATAATAAAGAAACTAACGAAAAAAAAATCATTAAAGTATTATTCACAGATCACTATATATGTTTATTGAAAGAAGTGGAAGTTAAGATACGCAGTTTGCAACAGCCATCTCATTTGGATAAAAGATATGATAAGCTATTAGAATATATACAATATATAATTTAGCAGGATAGTGTTGTTGCAACTTGTAACCAAAAAAAAGTAGGAAAACATTTGTCTCCAACGTGCAAGCCTGCTCCAATCAATCCTTCTGACCTTCACGTTCTGGGCTCATCATCAATCCATTTTGTCTGATGCATCATTGCTTAGCACTAAAAAAATACATGAAGATCTTCTTTCTTTGTGTGCACACAGATTATTACTATTCAAAATTGTTTAATTTTACATAATAAAAACTCTCAAACTTATTCCGTAAAATTCATTACAGGTCTAAATTTTAACAACCATTTCTTATCTCACGGACTTTAATAAGACATAAAATCAATTAAGTATTCAACTTAAAAATCAATTACAATCAAAACATGTCACTTGCCGTATACGAGATAAAGAGTTAATTTTAACAAAGTTTAGGTGGTAAAAGGTTGCCGAAAAATTTAAATAGGTAACAAATACTTTTGAATAAGTTCAAAAGTTTTTGTGATATATATACATAGATGGAGCAGAGTCCAAAGCTTAGAAAATTAGACAAAAACAAAATAGATAAAAAAAATACTTTCTCCGTTCTTTTATACGTGACTCTTATAAGTAAAATTAAAATTTTATTTATCTATTATTTTTAAACTTCTAATATAATATAATTTTTTTCTAATAAAAGTTAATTTATTTATAACTAATTATATTTAATAATTTAGTTAAAATTACGTAATTTAATATTAAATTTAGGCTTAATTAATATCTTTTAATTTTTGTAAAAATAATAAAAATAACAGATAAAAAAAATGAAGATAATATTACTAAAAAAAATAATAAGCTAGCAGTTAACTTTTGCCCCCAAAAAATATACATTTGGAGGTTAAGATCCTGTCCACAGATATAAATCCATCACTCTCATATGCATAATTTACAGGTTTTTCTAGTTGGGTGTAAATTTTAAAAAAGTTTAGAAAAATAGTGTAACAGTAAATAAATTTAGGATTTTGATGTAGGCGTATGCATCGGTCGGGTTTGAGTGAACCCGACCTGAATTCGATTAACTCGAAATTTATCTATTTTCTTCATTCGATCCGATCCTATATAAATATCGGATTTCTATCCGAACAATTTGATTTTTTCGGGTCCTGATCCAAATAATTCGATTAATCCGAAATTAATTTTTTTAATTTACATATTTAAATTAAAATCTCAAATTAATACAAATAAATAATATTAAATACAATAAAAAATATTTTAAAAATACAACAAATAATTTCAAAATTACATTAAATATATATTATATATTAATTAATATTGTAGAAAAATTATAATTTTTTGATTTATATATTTAATTTTCAGGTTATTCAGGTTAGTTGAATTTCACCCGACCCGAAACTCGATTAACATATATATCAAAAATCGATCTGACCCTAACAACTCGATTAATTTCATCCAATTTTATCGATTCGATTCGAATTGATCGGATCGATTCGATTTTTGCACATTCCTATTTTGATGTGTTAAAAACATGAGTATCATTTTCTGACAAGTGGCATCCAATAAAAAATGTGCAAAACTTTATATAAAAAACGGCACAAATATATGCCCTTTTTTGTTATTAAAATGGCATCATTTGTGGGAAGGAAAGAGGGCTTCAATTAATCAATTCGGTCAATGAAGTGGGTCCTACGAGCTGAAAAAGAGCAAGATGCCGTTTTCTATACAAAATTTTATCAGATGATGGGACCCGCTCCTGCTAGAAAACGGCAGGTAACATTGCCGTTTTTCATTCATTTTTCTTTATTTGTTTGTTTTGGGTTATGTGCAGACTGTAGAGGGAGAAACGAAAAAGAGAGAGAAAAGTCTGTGAGATCGATCTGATAGAAACTAACAAAAATTAAAAAAATAAAACAAAAAAATTAAAAAAAAAACCATTTCTCTTTCTTCACATAACTAAACAACAAAATTTCTTGACTTATCACGAGCAAAATCACAAGGAAAACTTGATTGATTCAGAAAATACATAAACAACATTGCTTATATTTTGAGACTAATACAATTGAAACATCCGCTTTATATCATATACTAAAAGTCTAAAACTGATATTGGTAAACAGAAAACATAATGACAACTTGAAATTTTATTCTGTCAGAGGATGAGAGAGGGAACTAATTAAGAAGTTATTGAGTTCATCAAGAAAAGATTGAGGAGAATGATAATATGAAAAAACATGAACAAGCTTGCAATAGAGGTCATGCTTGCCTAAATGGCCTTCTTTAAACATGTTCCAATCATGAAGAAAATCTCTGTAATCATCATTATCCAAACGTTCTCTTACCTTGTTCACAAACCCTATTTCTTCTTCGGGCACCAATGTGCTTTGATCTTCTTCAGCATAAGACTTCTCTTTCTTCATTTTTTTTCCTTAAATATACAACTCTAATGCCCTCAACTCCTTGAATTCTTGATTATTAATCGACTGAGGAAAAAAAAAAAAAAGCTCCGTTCAGCCTCAATACCGCTCCTCCCTGTTTTGTTCCCACACCGAATCTGACATCACTGGAGCTTTCTAGACTGGCCACAGCTCATAGAATCGTCGCCAACCCCTTAAAAGATCTGTTTTCTGGTATAAGCTTTTTTATTTCTTTCTACGGAGCACCTCTTTTAGAACTGTAGTCGAATGTTAGCTTTTTAGAACTGTGGAGCATCCCTTTGAAATTTCAACAGAAAAATAAAATCACAAGAAGCACCTTGAAATGTTTTTTGTTTTATTTTTTAAAGTTTTGTTGGTTTCTATCAAATCTCACAGACCCTACTTTTCTCTCTTTCTTTTTCGTTTTTCCCCCAGAGTCTGCACATAACCCAAAACAAACATATAAAGAAAAATGAATGAAAAATAGCAATGTTACCTGCCGTTTTCTGCCGTTTAGGGTTCCACCAGGAGTGGGTTCCACTATCCGACGAAATTTTGTATAGAAAATGACATCTTGTTCTGCCGTTTTTCAGCTAGTAGGATCCACTTCATTGACCGAATTGAATTGAAGCCCTCTTTTCTTCCCTCAAATGACGCCATTTTAATAACAAAAAAGGGCATATATTTGTGCGGTTTTTTATACAAGTTTTGCACATTTTTGAGTGGGTGTCATTTGTCACAAAACGGCATTTATGAATGCTGTTTTTTAATACACAAAAATGCTAAATTTGTTTACTGTTACGTTAATTTTCTAAATTTTTTTAAAATTTACATCAAATTAAAAAAAAACTCCTAATTACCATACTAAAACAAATTAACAATAATATCATGTTTATTATTAGGAGAAATGTCAAACGTAAAAGCTTTGTAATTGTACGAGAATGTTCAAGCACCATTGCATCAGAAAGAGAAAAAGCATCTCAACAGAAAGAAAATTATATATAAGATGAAATAGATTACATGATATGTACAGGATTTGCCAACCTGGGATCTTCAAATATTTGCAAGAAAAGAGCAGTATGGTCAAATGGCTTATATATTATCATGGCTTTTCTATTTCTTTTTTTGAATTATGCCCTTTCTCGATCCGCTCTAAATCTAAACTAATTTCAGTGCACAACTGGCTTCTTTGTGCTTTTATATCTACTCGTCTTTGTTTTATTCCAGTCATTACTTTGCCCATTTTTCTATATTTCAACTTCTAAGTATGTATGATTAAAATTAAAAAAAAGGTTATCTTTAATTAAGGGTGTTTAAAAATGATTTGAACCGGTTATGATTAAATTTTAATCCAATTTATCTAAGAGAAAAAATAAATTTGTGCTGCATATCATCTCACAAAATATATTACATGAATTAAGTTAAAATGTTATTGTAATCCACCAAATTCATTTTTGAATATCACTATTTAATTATCAAAAATAATTCCGATATTTAGCATTTAATTAATAGTCTGAGCTCTTGATATTATTTGTGTTATATATGCTCTCTCCCTAGACATTATCATCATAAATAACTTAATGGTGCTACCTAGTTTAGCATGCCAAAGATTCTAAAAAGAAGGAAAATTCCATACTTTGGTGCCTATATTTTAACTATTTTACATATTGGATGCCTATACTTTTAAAATTACACATTAAGTTTTCGAATTTTTTGAGAAAAACACATTAGTCCAAAATAGACGGCACAAATGGCGATGTAATATAAATATCGTTAAAATCACATATATTTTAATGGAATGTTGTTATTTTTTATGTCTATTCAGATTTATTGTACTCTAATAAATAAATTTAGAGATCCAATGTGTAATTTTGAAAGTATAGAAATTCAACATATAAATAGATAAAAGTTAAAGTATCTAATGTGCAATTTTAAAATTATAGAGATTTAATATGTAAAAACATTAAAATTCAAAAACTAAATTATGAATTTTGCCAAAAAAGAATGTTCTTTCTTGTAATTTTGCTTGAAATTCAATTTGAGTTCATGAATATAAAATTTTTCTTGCATGGACTGATTTTTTATATATCAATGTAATGACAAATCGAAAATGTATGTAAAATAATGAATATTAAAGGAGTTCTGTTATTGAATTAATGTATGATTGATAGCAGTCTAGATAAAAATCGTGAGCATCCCGCAATTCCAAGTCAATTATAAGAAATCATTCGGTTTGTCTTCTTGTTCGCACGTAGTACTAGTACCTCAGCATACAGCATTATATAGTTGACTTGGAAGCTTATTCTTAAGTCTTACACCCATATATATATATGCATATATACTCCAATCTTTGTATATCCAAAATCCAAAATTCCTAGCAATCCCCAAAATGCAAATGAAACTTTCATTTCTATTCTTTGTGCTGCTTGTAATTCCCCTTGTATCGGCTGATCTAAGGGTTAATTTTTACCAATCAACCTGTCCTCAAGCAGAATCTATCATACTTCAAGTGGTGCGCAATCGATTTAACACCGATCGCTCCATCCCTGCTGCATTGCTTCTCATGCACTTTCACGATTGCTTTGTTCGAGTAAGACTTCTACATCCTATTTTGTCACATTCATTAGTTAATTATGGACCAATATATATTTTCATGGACCAATCCAAAACAATCCGATTGGCTTAATTCATGAAATTCATGTACCTGATTTAAGTTTTGTCCTGCATAGTTAATATATATCCAACGTGTGCAGAGATTGATAAAACATAGCTGTAGGATATATGACTGTTCTAGCGATCAATTGTTATATTCTGACTGAACTGTGTTCTAACCAATTTTGTTATTAACACAGTACATTTTTTTGGCTTACAACAGGGTTGTGATGCATCCATTCTTATAGACTCGACAAGGCAAAAACAAGCAGAAAAAGCTGCAGGACCGAATCAAACAGTTCGAGGGTACGAATTAATTGACGAGATAAAGAAAGCCCTAGAGACGGCCTGTCCATCCACAGTATCCTGTGCAGATATAATAGCAGTAGCAACAAGAGATGCAGTGGCTCTATCAGGAGGCCCTAACTACACAATCCCAACAGGAAGACGAGATGGCCTAGCTTCGAACCTGGAAGATGTGAACCTGCCAGGTCCATCTTTTACAGTTCCTCAAGCATTGCAATTTTTCACTGCAAAAGGGCTAACGCTTTCTGATATGGTGACCCTTTTAGGAGCACATACTGTTGGTGTTGCTCATTGCAGTTTCTTTCAGGATCGGCTTACGAACTTTCAGGGCACCGGGGCTGTTGATCCTGCTATGGATCCTGTTTGGGTTGCCAATATGAGCAGAATTTGTGGTTCTACTAATAGTGATCCCTCTGTGTTTTTGGACCAAAGCACAGGGTTTGTTTTTGATAATGAGTTTTATAAGCAATTACTGTTGAAAAGAGGGATATTGCGGATAGATCAAGACCTTGCTCGGGATAAATCGAGTGTGGGAATGGTTTCAAGCTTTGCAAGGAATGGGTTTGGATTTGGACAGAGTTTTGGGAATGCAATGGGGAAGTTGGGAAACGTTGAAGTTGTAGTTGGAAATGCAGGAGAAATTAGAAGAAACTGTAGAGTTTTTAATGGCAACAACAAAATAAACGTCCCACCGCCACAACCGCCACAAAAGAAGAATCCAGCTAAGAGGAAGAACCCACGTAAGAGAAACAATCCACCAAAGAGAAACAAATCAAAGACATTTGTTATCAATTTTTGAGGATTCCTTATTTAATTTATTATTATTTTTAGTAGAAAAAGGGATTATTATTCAACTGTTCTGTTAAAAAATTATGATCAAAATTTATTACACATTAAAACATTAAGTTGTATTTCAATTTTATTAATAAAAAACAATCGAAGTCTTATTGAATCGTAAAAGATTGCCATGTGTTGCGTTTAATAAGATCGCTTTGGAAATTATTGTTAGCAATTATTGTGAATATTTTTAAACTAAGATTGTTAATATAATTTACCATGCTATACATGGTTATTCATTTATATAATTTATCCTATTTAAAATAAACAAAGTCCAACTGAAATTCAAAACTAAATCTCAACAATTTGGTTATTTTGATTTTCAGTTATTTATTGTTTAGTATATTCAATTATGTTATTCAGTTTGTTCAATTTTTAAATTAAAAAATTAAATAGATTAAACGGATCAAATTTAGTATACTTTTTTATGTCGATCTATATATATAATTAATTAACTCACCAATTAGCATGCATCTATAAATTAATTGTAATCATGATCGCTTAGTTAAAATATATAATTACTGTTGATATTGGAAACAAGATTTGGGAGAACAATGAATTTCACATTTCATTGATATGTTTTTAACAGTATATATACATACGCAGTAGCGAGAAAAGAGTAAAGTGACAGAGTAAGCTAAAGAATAAAGTAACAGAGTAAGCTAAATGAAAAGCTCAAAGTAAAGCTAAGTAAATAAAGCACAACTGTAATTTGCTCAAAGGGGCACTTTGATCCAGAGAAGTATTAGCTTGTAATTTGTAGTGTTCTGTCTCTTCTTCTTATAAAAAAAAATAAAGCACAACTGTTAGCTTTGTTAAATAAAATAAAAATATTTATGGCATATTACAACCCTCCCCCCGCAAGCTGAGGAGTATATATGTTCAAAACTCCCAGCTTGGAAATCAACCGTTGAAAAGCAGGAAGACGCTGAGGTTTGGTGAACAAGTCTACAAGTTGAGTAGTAGAACGAACATGAAGAAGTTTCAGAACAACTTGTTTCAACTTATCCCGAATAAGATGACAATCAATCTCTATATGCTTAGTGCGTTCATAGAAAATCGGATTCTCTGCAATGTGAATAGCAGACTAATTATCACAAAAAATCAAAGCAATATGATGATGATCACAGCCCAAGTCCTTCAAGAGATAAAGTAATTAACCATTGCACCTCACAAGTAGCCATAACAAGAGATCGATATTCAATCTCAGAAGAACTACGAGACACTGTACTTTGCTTTTTTGACTTCTAGGAGACTAATGAATTGCCAAGAAACATACAATACCCAGTAATAGATATCCTCGTAATTGGACAAGATGCCCAATCAGCATCAGCAAAACCTTACAGCTGGAGTGAAGAATCAGCAGCAAAGAAGAGTCCTTGACCTGGATTACCCTTGAGATACCGTAAAATTCTGGTGGCTACCTGAAAATGAGCTTGTGTAGGAGAAGCCAAAAATTGAGAAAGGTGCTGAACAGGAAAAGAAATATCAGGCCTGGTATTAGTCAGATACAACAATTGGCCGATCTACCTTCTATAAAAAGAAACATCTTTGAAGAGAGGAGAATCAGCGGTGAAGGATCCAGACACCATAGGAGTAGACAAGGGTTTGCAATCAAGAAAACCATATTCATGAAGAATATCAAGAGCATACTTCCGTTGACAGAAGGAAATACCCTTGGAGGTGCGTGCAACTTCAAAACCCAAAAAATACTTGAGAAGGCCAAGGTCTTTAATTTTAAAAGAAGCATGCAAGTATGATTTAATCTGTAGAATTTTAGCTGGGCTATTGCTGGAAATTATCACATCATCAACATATACCAAGAGTGTAATAAAGGAAGAAGAAGAACGTTTAAGAAACAAAGAGTGATCCGATGAAGCTTGAACAAAAGATTGACTAAGCAAGGCTTCATTGAGCTTCATATTCTATTGTCTACCAGCTTGTTTAAGACCATAAATGGACTTCTGCAATTTGCAAACTGCATGAGGAGAAGTCGAAGGATTGTATCCTAGTGAAAGATCCATATAGACATCTTCAAATAAATCTCCATGTAGATAAACATTATTAATATCAAGTTGTTCAACATGCCAATTGTTGATGGCAGATAATGTAAGCAAGACTCTAATTGTAGTAAGTTTTGCAACAGGAGAGAATGTCTCAAAATAATAAACTCCTGCTTCTTGAGTGAAACCCCGTGCAACCAACCTGGCTTTAAAACGATCAACAGAGCCATCTGAATTATATTTGACACGATACACCCATCTGCAACTAATAGACTTTTTACCAGGAGGTAAAGAAGTAAGAATCCAGGTTCGATTAGTTTCAAGGGCCTGCAACTCATCATTCATAGCAGTAACCCATCTAGGATCTTTCGAAGCTTGAATAAAGGATTTGCGTTTGATTTCACGGGTAATGCTTAAGGCAAAAGTTTTATGGGCAGATGACAGTCTGTTATAACCCAAAGTGTTAAAAAGAGGATGGGGGGTACTAGGTTCAGAAGATGGCAAAGAAGGGGTGGGATGAAGAAGGTTACAATGATAATCTCTAAGATAAGTAGGAGGTTGTTTTGGTCTGGTTGAATGATGTAAAAATAAAGAAGAATCAGAGGGAGTAGTAAACGAACCTGGTATAGCATGAGGAAGGAACAAAGAATCAGGATCCGGTTCAGTCAATGAAGAGTAAGGAAATGAATCTTCATAAAAACAACATGTATTGACACCAGAATTCATCTGGATTTTAAATCCATGACCTTGTAACCCTTCATGCCATCTTGAAATCCCAGAAATACACATTTTAGAGCTTATGGATCCAGCTTTGCACGACTTTGTTTGATCATTGAAGCATAACATAAACACCCAAAAATTTTCAGTTGGCAATAATCAGGTCGTTGACAGTACAACTTCTCATAAGGAGTAGAATTATTTAGCACTGGGGATGGGAGTTTGTTAATGAGAAAAATAACATGACCAAGAGCAAACAACCAAAAAATTTTAGGTAGATGACATTGGAACAACAAAGCACGGGTAACATTTAAGATGTGTTGATGTTTGCGTTCAACTATACCATTCTGCTCAGGTGTCTCTACACAATATAACTGGTGAATAATGCCATTCTCAGCATAAAATGAGAGATTATTAAATTCTTGGCCATTGTCACTCCTAATGCATTTCACCTTTCTTCCAAATTGAACTTCATCCATCTTGCAAAAATTAAACATTATGTTTCTGACTTCAGACTTGGATTTCATCAAATAACCCCAAGTGAAACGAGAATAATCATCAACAATAGTAAGTAAGTAACATAATCCATCAATAGAATGCAAAACAGGACCCTATATATCCATGTATAACAAGTCAAAACAAGAAGCAGACTTAGATTTACTGAGTGAAAAATGCAATCATTTTTGCTTCGCCAAATGACATACATCACAATAATGACTTTTATTTACATTGAGAAAAGAAATGTCTTTGAGTAATAGGCTTATCCTACCTTTAGAAATATGACCAAGCCTAAAATGCCAAATTTTTGAACAGCATTTATAAAAACAACCAAATCTGGTGAAACAGTTTGACTACAAGAATTTCGACTTTGTGATGAAACAGGACATGTAGATAGCATATGATAAAGTCTTCCGTGCATTTTAGCTAACCCAATCATCCTCCACTGAGTCATATCCTATATAAAGTAGTAGTTGTGAACAAATAAGCAACATATGTCACTAAACGCAAGCCTACTAACAAATACCATATTGTAAGAAAATCCTGGAATATATTGTACATTAGTTAAGATTGTAATGGCCTCAACACTGGTCTGACCGTGAACAGTAAATTTCGATGGTGAATAGTGTACCCGAGCCGTAAATCAGACTCGAAAGTGAAAAATATTTTATTTGACCGTCGGAAAGTATTGGTCATGGTGAGTCTGGAATTGAAATTTAAAGAGAAATTGAGGTCAAATAGACCTCCAAAAGTCAAAAATACGAAAAAGGTAACGAGTCAATTTTCCTGGTAAGGAAGGTGACTTGATTTTGCATAAATTTTTAAAAATAACAAATGAACTCTAAAAATTTCCAAATTTTGCATGTCTCCATGAAATTATATATAGAATATTTTGGTGCAAAAAAATAAATTTTCGGTGATGTCGACAGTTATCGAATCGGATCAGTTCAGTTGAATCGGACCAGTAACGAACTCCAATTGAGTCAAAATTTTATATACTACCTATTTTGATATTCTAAGAATTATGGAATCAAAATTGAAGTGAGAAAGTGAGAGATTTCTATGTGGGCCTTTAGAGAAGTGAAATTGGGCCTTAAAGAAATTAATTAAGCCCATTGATTTATGGTCCAATTTTTGGCCCATTTGGAAGAGTATTTAAGGGGAGAATTTTTGCAAACTTCCAGCAAATTCCATCTCCTCCTTCCTTCTCTTCCATGGCCGAACCTAGCTTCCTCCATTTTTGTCCAATTTTTCTCTCATTCTTTCTTCACTTCACACTAATCTCACATCTGAACTGCGGTGCAAGTCATGGCGACTTGCTTTGCTATGGTAGGATCACTGATCTTCATAGCTTTTGTCTGTATCTGATATCTGTTTTGTGAAAAAGTGATATGTGAGATTATTTTTCAGTCTGTATGGGGCCCATGGGGTCCATGTTCTGAGTATCCTGTCTGAAAATTTCTGTCGGTACTGTACTAGGGGCATGAAAGAGTTAACAAGTTAAAAGAAGTGAAAAAAAGATAAAAAAATAAAGTTTAAGTAGCAAAAGGACTTAAATGAAAGAAAATAAAAGTTTAGGGGCAAAATGATAATTTTTCCAAAATGGATAATTAATACGTGAAAATGAATAAGAAATAGTCAACAAGGGTAAAATGATAATTTTGGAGACCTAAAAGTGTTAAAATATAAAGTTTCTATAGTATAGGGACCAAAAATATAATTTTACCCAAAATGGTGAAATAAAGAATAAAAGATAAATAATGGAAGAAATGATATAAGAAAAATGATAATAAATGACTATAATGGTAAATTTGTAAATATGAGATTAAAAGGGACAATTTTGTAATTTAGCAAAACTTTAAGGATTAAATTGAATTTTGGTTATAATTAAGTAATAAATGAGAATAAATGCAAATCATGTAGGTAATAATTGGTTTCCTTTGATTTTGAATAATATGTGTTTATTTTAGAAGTTTAATTAAATAAACGTATTATAATAAAGAAATTAATTTTGTACATGAAAGTGCTAGGATTGTTAGTCATCACTGGGCATAATTTATGCTCAGCATGTAGTTTTCGCTGCATGCAGGTAATGAGTCAGAGGAGCAATAATGCACAACAAAGAGAAGCTACTTTTATTAAGAAGTTGAAGTAGGTTTTTGGCATGTATATAATTATGAGTTGTGGCATGTATTTAAACAGACAGTTATATACACATGTATGATTATGTAATGATATGTAGATATATATGTTTGTGGTTATGACCTGGATATGATATATTGATGGAGTTTTGAGGGATGAGATGGTTTTATTAGAAGTGTTGTGCCTCTGAGAGGTTGTGATTTGTCTGTTTTTTAGGGGGCTAGTTAGAAATACAGCCGTTATAATGCCGAAATGTTGTTAAATGAACAATAATCCGAAATAGTTATAGGTTATTGAACAACTAAGGTGAATTTATAGTATTAAGTATTATTGTTATAAAAAAAAAATTTATCCGTGTGCACGCACTGTTCAGTTAGATCGGAGCGATAAGGGTGTTACAAAGATCAACTGCTCATTGAGTTTAATGTTCCCAATTAAGGTGACTTCTGATTGCTGGCCATTCGGAAGATGAACTATAAAATTTTTGACAACACGAGCAGATTGAAATGCAGAAAAATCACAAGTGATATGATCTGTAGCTCCTGAATCTACAATCCATTTCATTTTGCCTACATGATTAAGAGTGTGAGAAGAAAGGACAATACCAGAAATATTTTTCAAGCATAAGGCAGGAGAACTGCTTGCTCATGGCCATATTCACAGTAGCAATAGATTTTGGAATCTGGCTTTGATTAGTCTGCAACATTGCAATAAGTTGCTGACATTGTTCTTTTGTGAAAGGAAATTCAAGCATGCTGGAAAATGAGGATGAATCTTCCATATTGTCTTCAGATTCGGATTGCCAAGATTGAACTTGGTTAGCATTGACTGCTGCATTTTTGTTGCCATAACTTCTCTACTTGCTGCCATATCTTGGAGGATAACCATGCTTCTTGTAGCATCTTTCAACAGTATGCCCAATCATGTTGCAGAAAGTACATAAAGGCTTCTTGTTCTGTGACTTGGTTGCATTTTTAGCATTCAGTTTCCAAATGCTTTGGTTAGTGCTTTTTGATGTGAAAGTTAAAGATTCATTCAATCTTGGGTTTAAAATCTGTCTTTCTTGTTCTACAACTATAGAGAAAACTTCGTTCAAGGATGGCAATGGTTTCATCATCAAAACTTGTGATTTCAATCCTGAGAAATTATCATTCAATCTTCTCAAGAACTTTATTATTTGGTTCGATTTTCTATAGCCACGTATAACATCAATGGCATTGCATTCACAAGATGGAATACACACACAGCTAGGAATTGGACGAAAGTTATCACTACAAGAAAATATCAAAATAGCAACGGAATACCAAATCCGTTGCTATTTAGCAACGAAAAATGAATTCCGTTACTAAAATTGGTTGAAGCTTTAGGAATTTAGCAACGGAATACAAAATGGTTGTATTCCGTTGCTAAAAAAGGGGAGAAATTTTAGCGCTAAAAATAGCCACGAAAATTAGCAACGGAATGCGATTTTCATTGCTAAATATGGAGGCAGTACCTGGCTCCAAAAATTTGGGATCAAATTTAGCAACGAAATGTAAATTCCGTTGCTATTTACTGTTGAATTATAGGAAGGCATTAGATTTAGCAACAAAATTTAATTTCCGTTGCTAAATTAAGTGCCAGCAATAGCGCTAATAATTTGGGGTGAAATTTAGCAACAGAAATGAAATTTCAATGTTAAATTTAGCAATGGAAAACGAATTTCGTTGCTATTTTTGCCCTAGGTATAAATACTTCCTTAACTTTCCTTCTCTCCCTCATTTTCCATTTTTTCTCGTTTCCCATGAACTTTCCTTCTCTCCCTCATCAAATTAGCTTGACCCTAAACCACCACCCCCACCCTCCTTTGCCTTCTCATCATTTTAATCTCTCTCCTCACCTCAACTTAGGGTTTATCTCACCTTTCGAGCTGGATTCTCTCTCTTTCATCTGGCGAATCTCCATGTGCCGCTGGTTCAGCGGTTTTATTGATTAGAGTGAAAGATTTGCTGTTGTTTCTATTTTCTTTCATTTTCTTTAACTTTTATATTTTTTTGTTAAAAAATTCATAAAAACCCCTAAATACTTTTCATGCAGGTTGTTCTGTTCCATTTGATAGATATCCATCCCAAGTTCCAGGTAATGTCTCTTTTTCTCAATATTTTATTTTCACTTACCTTTGATTTCTTTGATTTTTTTATTGCTGAATTGCTGCCTTTTTTGTGTTATATATTGTCTTTGTTAAATTGGGTCTATTGAATGTTTGAGTGCTAGTATTTGAAACTAACTGGTCAATTTTGTTCTCACCCTTCTTTCTCTAAAACTCACTTCATTCTCTTTAAATTTCCGGAGATCAACTCAATTGGGTTTTCGATTAGGTGGTTTAGTTTTAATTCATTTGGGTTTTCGATTAGGCGGTTTAGTTTTAGCTCAATTTTTGGTTTTTCTTTTCTTTTATTTTTATTTCAAAGTGGTAGGGAGTAAGAGAAAGAGAAAATGGAGAAGTATGAGCTAGTGAAAGACATAGGATCTGGGAATTTCGGTGTGGCTAGGCTTATGAGGAACAAAGAGACCAAAGAGCTCGTCGCCATGAAGTACATCGAGCGCGGCCATAAGGTTCCCGTTCTTGTTATATCTAATATTTTGTGTCTAATATTATATATTTTTGAGTCCAGAATTCTGATGCATGGAGAATAAAATAACTATCTTTTAGTGGAAGTTGGGGAATTTTTGTTTTTCATTTTTCTTGTGAAGAATTTGTCAATTTTTTTAATTTACTCGCTTCTTTTTTTTCCTTTCTAATTTGGGTTTAGATTGATGCGAATGTGGCCACGGAGATCATAAATCACAGATCGCTTCACCATCCAAACATAATTCACTTCAAGGAGGTTGGTTCTTGAGAATCTTGTTTTTTTTCAGCTATTTTTTTAGAAATCCGAACATAAGTTCCTCTACCTTATGATCAAATTACTGGTCAAATTACTATTATGTTTTCATTTTTATTAGATATAGATAAATGGATGCCCTCATATAAATTTGGTTATGTTAAATTTTGTTTGTCGGGGACAATGTATGTATGTAATTGGCAATCTTGACATTGTGCGATTGTATACAAATTTATTTTCAGTTCCAAAATTGAAGAGGCTAAAACTCGAGCAATTTTGAATTGAAACACATATGTCTGCTACATGTAACTGATGTGAATTGTTATTGGCTGCAGGAAGGATTGATGCAGACACAAGATGAAGAAACCGATAAATTTTTCAAGCATTCTTCTGTACAATGTGTATTGGCTTCTCGCTATGCAAGCAGCAAGCTTGGTTTTCTGAAACAAAAGGTAAGCCTTATTAATTGCTGAATGCATTTTCTCCTTTTAACTTGTGAGATCATATATGTAGATTGCTTTAACTACTTGCTTATTGAGAATGGATTTAGATTTTGGTTATATAGTTATCGCCGTGAGATTGCTCCTTATTTAAGTAGCTTCTAGTAATTTGATCAGTTAGTTTGAGATGGTTAAACGTTAGTTCCGAAGATGAATCAAGTCATCGATGAAGGTGAGATTTCTATTTTTTTAGAAATGGCAATGTGCACCCAGTTTTTCATGTGTAAAACCGTCAGGGATGAAATGCTGCTCTTTTTTTCTTTCATAGATTGTTAGAACTAGAAAATATGCTGATTACTTTTAGAATTCATGTGCACATTTGCTGCTAGTAAGTGTGGGGCAACAAAATCTATGTTAAAATGAATTGATTGCTTTCCAGGGCAATCTACAAGTTTTATGATGCCATAGACATGCATGTGTTGCCATTTCTGTCAAAGTTTTGTATTGTTTCTTTGCTAGGAAGTATTCTTACGAGTTCTTTTTTCTAATGTCTTTCTTTCTTTATTTTTTGTCTCTACAGTTGTTAGGGCTTGTTACTGATATTTCCTTGGAAGATGGCCTAAGACAAAGCTGCAGACCTATTTTCTCATATTGAACATACACTGTGATGGTTGTAAGCAGAAGGTGAAGAAGCTTTTACAGAGGATTGAAGGTGCTTACTTTCTTCCCATTTTGGTTTCTTCTTTTCTTCCTGGTCATGGAGTTTAATTTTCTTAATCTCTTATTTTCATTTTTCAAAAACTCCTAATGTGTATCGCTCAAATGGTCATGGAGTTTAATATATATATATATATAATGATCTCACAAATAATTAAATATTATTATTTATGCAATCTTAAAATTATTTTATGAGTTATATGCTTTATATTATTATTAGTGTCGGACAATATTTTATAAATGATAAACTAGAAGTAATTTGTAAGATTGATTTAGCTTAATCTATTGATTGATCTGTTTGATTATGAGGTTTTTGAGACATGCTTATACTCTAGTTCTTATGTTCTCCACTACTTCTGAACATTTTATGCTATCTAATCCTGAAAATTTCTATTTTATTTCATATCCTTATGCAGTATTTCTAAATTAACACTTGCTTTCATGCTAGTGTACAGTGCTAATTATGCCATTTGATGTTACTTTTTGGATGTTAAGAAAAAGGATTATGGAGGTAAGGTCTTTGCTCTGTTTATTTATATTGACCTGTTGCTAGAACCCACGTGCGTGCATATGTTTTCAAGAAAGTACAGTAGTATCTTCAATCTAGGAATTGAAGATGGCAGTCTTCGTTATATTTGATTTCCCCTTCTTACTGGTTTTAAGTGCAATATGGTTGCTATGAATTATTATTATTATTATTATTATTATTATTATTATTATTATTATTATTATTATTATTATTATTATTATTATTATTATTATTATTATTATTATTATTATTTGTAATAAGCATGTCATATCTTCAAGGCTGACCTGCTGTAATCTTCTAACTGCAATCAAGAATATGTTATGTTCTCTGATGTTCTAAAAGTAAACATTTAGAAAAGTCAATTTAAGTGGGGATACTTTCGTGGGTTTAATTAATATCCATTTTCTTGTATTTAATTAATATTTGTTTCACTAACAGTGTTGCATCTAACTGAAATTAGAAGACCCAGACGTGTACATAAGCTTAAAATTCTAGCCACAGAAATGGATACAAAAATTGAGGAAGAGTGTCGGATCATTCCATTTACGCAGTGGTTTACCACATAAATGCTTATTATATTTTATAGTTTACGTAAGTCGCATGTAAACACTCATGGTGTAATGGTCCAAACGTGCTGTCTTCCTAAAAAGTTACAATCAAGGAACTTGGTCGAACACGGATGGAAGTAAATGTTAAGGTTTGCAATTTTGTTTTTGCATATTCAGGCTCCTTTCAGCGGATGCTTGCTTTATGCTGTTATCTGATGTAGACTCATCTTCAGGTAAAGAGTGTATTTGGTGCAAAAATGTTTGCTCTGGAGTTGTAATCAAAATTCCTGTTCAGTTGGTATGATATTCTTTCTCAGCCAAATACTCCATATTTCTTGCCTGTCTAGGTTCGAAAGTCAAAATTGTGAGGTGTTAGCTGGTGTTCTTCCATTGGCAGGTAACTATTTTAGCAGTTAATTACATATTTATCAGTTATTATTATATTTTTTTCATACCCTACAACATCTTCTTGCTATAGTGTTTCATATTTTTTCTTTTGCATCTAACATCTTGTAGCCATTCTTAATTAAATTATGGAAGTTGTTGTTGAAAAGGTAACTAAAAATGAAATGGTCATTAGATTATTAAATAAACTTTCATTTTGAGTTATTATTTTATATTTGTTGTTGTGCCCTTTGTAGTATTTGTTTTTCTTCATTTTCATTATAAGGTCTTTTACTGTTGTTAGTTCTATATAGGCAAGTTGATATTAAAAAATTGTAATAATTTTTAGCGACGGATTAACAGCGAATATTACCGTCGTTAATTTTTATGCTGGTGGGTGAAATTAGCAACGGAAACAAAATTTACCAATTAACCGAAAATGAGTTAGTTGAATTTAGTAACGGAAAATGAAATCCGTTGCTAAAAATAGCAACTGCCGGATTAGCAACGGAATTTTCCGTTGCTAATTTCCGTTGCTATTTTTTTTAGCAACGGAAAATTGGTATTTTCCGTTGCTAAATTGGATTTTTCTTGTAGTGTATGTAACTCATCCTAAATACTTCTAAGGTTTGCGTACTACTCAATAATAGAGGAATCACCTTGAACAAGAAGAGCAATCTCATGCTGTAAATCAGAGATGCGCACAAAATCTCCTTGAGAGAAACGATCCCGAATCTCTTTCCAAGGATCAGTTGCTGTCTCAATCCACATAACACTCTGTTTAATGGTAGGTGAAAGAGAATTCGTGATCCATGTTAACATAATAGTATTGCATTGATCCCAAGCATCAAAATTCGAATCATTATCTTGTGGTGTTGATAAAGTTCCATCAATGAATTTTATTTTATTCTTTGATTTCAAAGCTCTCAACATAGATTTGGACCAGGTATAGTAATTGGATGCGTCTAAATGAGGAGAAACCAGTATTGCTGAGGGACTTTCATTGGCATGAAGATAAAGTGGATGTGAGGGAGTGTCTTCGGGTTTCGCCATAGCTAGATCTCAACAGATCTGGAAGAAAAAAAAACAAGAAAAAGAGAAGCAAGAAAAGGTGTTTGGAAGATGAGAAAAGCCAAGAAAACAAGGGAAAAAGAGGCGGTTATTTTTGCTCTTATACCATGTTGATCTTGGGAACAAGATTTGGGAGAAAAATGAATTTCACATTTCATTGATCTGTTTTTAATAGTATATATACATACACAGTAGCGAGAAAACAGTAAAGTGACAGAGTAAGCTAAAGAATAAAGTAACGGAGGAAGCTAAATGAAAAGCTAAAAGTAAACCTAAGTAAATAAAGCACAACTGTTAGCTTTGTTAAATAAAATAAAAATATTTATGGCATATTAATTAGCTTAATTTAATAATATAATATTCAAATTACAATTAGTTTATGTAATAATATTTAATATTGCATTAAAATTTTAAATTTGTTATAGAATGAATATTTATCCACATTAATTCAAATATTAATATTTTATTATTTAAAAATTATCAGATTCCGTTGTAATTTTGTTATTCAAAATGTATAATAGCATAAAAATTGGAAGTTCAAAAAAAATCGAAAACTATAAATTAAACAGTACCAATTAATTAAACAATTTCAATTTGATTCTCTTCCTGACCTTGTATAATTCAGGTAATCCTATAAGAAAGTTCTATCTATCCATTCAATTTTAACAATTTTCAGACTAAAAAATAAATGTGAAAGAGTGGAGTTCAAGTTCCAAAGCTAAGAATCCAAAAATGAAAAGGTGGCAGAGGAGGATTTTGGAGCAAAGTAAGGGTTGAAAATTTAGGACGGAAATGGGAATGAGAATGGTATCCATTGAGGACATATCAATATTGGTCCTATTGGAGCAAGTCCTGTTTGTCTCTGGATGAGCGCCTAAGTTTGGTACTTGACGAACTTCTTTGTACAATCCTTTCCAAACAATTTCTGCTTCTTCTTCTTTTGTCATTTCTATCCAACTTGCTCTACTTTAATTCTCTATTCTGTACCCATCAAACTAAGATTGTTTTTTCTTAATCGAGGAAAAGAAAATTTAACTTCTTCACCTATATTTATTAGATCTTGCTATACTTCAGTTCTTAAGTTGATGAGAAATGATGAGCAATTGATTGTTTTTTAACCAAAAGAAGCTCACGTAATTTGAACGTAAATGAAAATTGAAATAACTTATGAGCAATGATTTGTAGATATCTTAAAGGGTAAAGACATTAGGTCCTAGTAGTAGTGTTCACAATTTTGGGAAAGGAAATTAAAAAGGATTAGAATAGATAATTAACACTCCAAAAAAAATTTATCTACATTAAGAATAGAATATTTTTTTGTATATTAAAAATATTGTGGTTGATCAAATAAAACAGATTCAAAATTGCTACAAATGCTATCATTATTATAAATTATTGCAATGGTTTGAGTATGCTTTTTTTAATATTAAAAAAACTAAATATTTTGTCAATCCACTGTTATTTATAAAGACAAGTAGTGGACAATTTTTTCATCCACTGGCAGTAAATAATTTGTTATCCCTATTATAATTTAGTATGTTGCATCAACAAAAGTAGGTAAAAAGCAAGAGATGACAGTGATTAGTCCAAGTGTGAAATCCTAGGACAGCCAAGTTGCATAACCAAACGACTTTTGGCCTTCTATATTGTTGGGATAATTTTTTTAATAATATATTTTAAATAAATATTTACAGATTTAAAATGTATTAGAAAAAAAAATTACAGAAGAAGGATGAATTACGAAATCATTGTCATGTAAAATGGGATTATCAACCGCCGCAGAGGAGAGAGAATGTCAGGAATTTCTAAAATCATTGATGACTGCAGCAGTTTCAGGTTTGAAATCACTGCAGTCATCAACGATTTCAAAAGATCCAATAATTTTCTCTTGGTCCTCATGTGGGTGCAGAATATCTGAAAAGGTCCTCCTGACTTATCTTGTCATTTTGATCGAAGATAAGAGGGGTGTCCGAAATGTTTAGGGAAAATGCCCTATATTAGTGGGTCTTTAATATTTTGTGGAGCTCCTCCTTCCTCTCTGTGTTGATAGTCTTCGTTGCTGGAAATCCTGGTAAGTTTTTTTCTTTGTTGTTTCTTATGTTCTTATTCTATTCTCTTTTATTTTGTTTATGTATCATTAGGAATAATTTATGTTATGTATTAATTAGGTTTAATTTAATAAAATAATTAATATTATACGTGTTTATAAGTGTTAATTATTTATAAATAATTAAATAATTAATTGATATTAGGAAGGTGATTAGAAAAATTTTGATTTTATTTATTTTGTAATAATAGAGTTAAATATACTAATAAAAACATAATAATAATGATTAGAGATGAAAATTTTATTTGTTGATTTGTTTAGTTATTATTTTAATATAATTTTGGGAATTTGTTTGGTTAGCAATTTAATATGATTTTAGTAAATTATTTGTATATGATTTTACTTAGTTAATTTACTATGGTTTTAGTTATTTGTTTCGATATCAATTTAATATAATTTTAGTTGTTTGTTTAATATAATTTTAATATGATTTAAGAGTTTAATATATTAGAGTTAATTAATATGAATTAAGCTAAATTTTTTGTTATTATTTTATAAATGTGTAAAAATTAATCTCATTTTTTAATGCAGTAGTTTAATTAAATTGTATTATTAGGTTTTTAGTTGCGATAAAAATTAAAAATAAATAAAATAACTGTTAATTGTAATAATCAGTGGTGTCAATAAATTTAAAAATATTATTAATATTATTAAATTTTTATTTGACAGGTGATATATGTTAGCTAATTCAGTGATCTACCAAAAAAGGCAAGTAAATTCTATATTATAAAAATTTAAATATGTTATAACAATAGTTTAAATTAAAAATTATATTTTATTTATATGAAAATTAAATTGTATAATAACAATTGTTTATAATGTATTATAAGTTGTGATATATATTGTATTAGTAATGATAAATTAGTATGGATTTATGGTTAAAAATTAATACAATAGTTAACTGTTGTTATATTTAATTTGCAGTTTGATTTTGATAATTAATTTTGTGACGCGGGGAGATAAAAGGTCAGCTTTGCCTAAAATTTATATTTTGAAATTAAAATATGAAATTATTTTTATGTATATATGAAAAAAATTGAAATTTATAAAATTAGTTAAATATGTATGGCGTTGTGATTGTTATAATAATAGTCAATTTATGAAATATTAAATTATGATATGCATTATTATACACAATAATATTATTGATATAGACATTGGGATAATTATTTATGACAAAAATTGTATACAACGTACAGATAACATTTATTATCGAAATGACATATATAGAGTAATAAAAGATGGATCAATTTAGAAACCAGGGCTACGTTAATCCAGGACCGATCGTGAGTGATGTACTAATACTTGGAGGCAACCATCGAGTGGATACTATTTGAAACGGTTAGGTAATTATATTTATAACACTCATACTTTATTTAAATATTTTAAAATAGTGCATGTAAAAAAATACTCATAGTTGATTTAGAAAATTATAGGATGAACATAATGTATTGGTAACACGCAGAGCCAACGTGAGTAATTATTATAGAAACATTGATGATAGAATAGTTCCATACTTAAGATTGACAGAATTTTATGGGATGTCACAAATAGGTGTGATGAATGTGAATAATGATTTATTAACTGCACTGGTTGAGAGGTGGCGATCAGAGACGCACACTTTTCACCTATCGGTTGGCGAAGTGACAATATCGCTGCAAGATATTGCTGTACTCACCAGTTTGCCCATCGATGGACGTCCTATGATGGGACATCTATACTGCAATTGGGCCTAGGAATGTGGCCGTCTTTTAGGTTAGGTTCCTCCAGAAAATGAATTTAGGAAAAACAGTGTAAAAATGGCATGGTTGGGGAGAAATTTTAATATGTTGTCGCCCGACGCAAATGAATACTAGATACAATGTTTTGCACACATATAGATTCTTAGGTATATTGGTGGCCTATTATGTCCAGGATAATCAAATAATTACATACATTTGATGTGGTTGCCACTGTTAGAGGATTTACAGGTTTTAGGTGAGTACAGTTAGGGATCAGCTGTCCTTGCATGGTTGTATAGAGAGTTATGTCGTCTAAATTTTGTAATGCATTTTGGACAAAATTATATTGAGAGAACATTTCAATATCTTGACGACTAAAGGACTGCATAGGCTGACTAAGACCGATTTCATTGAACATTTGCTGATGACCGGCCTCGATATTTTCTCCTTGCAATGCCTCACTTCTATATTGACATAGCTGTCCATAAGTGGATCGACTAGCTCCTGCACCCCCTTCTCCAACTTCAATAATAAATTCTACCAAGTTGTAATCGTCATATCTCGCCAAATTATCATAAATTGCATCTATATTTTCGTCATCCGCCAAATCCACGGACGTCCAATATAATGATCCGCAATTGTACATTGGACTTTTGTAAATTATTCTTGAAATTAAATCATTCATACCTAAATCCAATTTCATGTGAATTTTATGGACCAATTTAAGCAGAGTCATCTTATTTTTAACTCTCATTCTCCTTGTAACGGCATTTGGACCAAATATATTATACTGAAAACCCGACGCTCCTACACTTATTTCTCTTCCGATGTGCAAATAAAAGTCAGTATATGTAGACATCTTTCAATTACCTATATGTAAAAAAATATTAAAATATTTCATTAAATAAATTATATAGCTTTAATTTTTAAATTCCTTTTATTATATAATAATAATAATAACAATTATTATTATTATTAAATAATAATTATTAAAATAACCACAACAATTACAACAATAATAATACTGGTAATATCATCACAAACCATAATAGTAAAATTAATAATAACAAAAATAACAAAAATAAAAAAAATTAATGATAATAATATAAGCAACAACGACGACGAAGACGACGACAACAACAACATTTTCGTCAACAACAACAACAACAACAATAATAATAATAATAATACCACCACCAGCAACAACCACTATAATAATAACAATAATATTATTATTATTATTAATATAAATATTATTATTATTATTATTGACTACATCAACAACAACATCGACAACAACAACAACAAACATTAATATTAATAAAAAATACTAATAATAATTATTTGTTACTTAAATTTATTAACAAATTAATATTTTATATTAATTGTTACTCTCATTTCTAATTCTTTACGACTATATCGGTTTATTTCGTAACAATTTTAATAACATTTATAACTTTTATATTGTTTAAATATTCTAATGCAATTACACTATTTATATATAATACTATAATAACAATACTTTTTTATTTCATTTTTCTAATAAAATTACTAAATTTCAGACTACAGCAAAAAAAATCAAGACATTAAAATTAATAAAATACCTTTTTCCATTAGTTATACACTTGTGATTTTCCGAGCTTCTTGGTTGCACTTTTTTATTAACTTTTGCATTTTAATAAATAAAATCAAAATCATTATACATTTAACATAAAATTATAAATAAAAAATTAATGAAAATTTACTAATCTTGCACGATAATACTATCGAAATTAATTTTGATCCGAGATAAATATATTGTTCACTTAAATTGTATAATTTTCTAAAATTATATAGTAAATAATTATAACTAAACAAAGAACTATAACAACAATTGGAGTATAACAGTTTCTAATTTTCCATTGTGAATGAAATGAAAGTGATTGGGCAATTTATATAGAGGGAATGAAAAATTTTTTGATTGATGCAAGGGGGCCGGATTGATGTGAGTAAAACTGCTTGTGGGACCAGCGGTTTCAGGCCTGAAACTGCTGACAGGACTAGCAGTTTCAGTCCTGAAACCGTTGGTCCCACAAACATTTTCACTGCATTAATCCCCCCCCTTTTCGGACAAACTGACAAAACCGCTCCATCTAGCAGCGGTTTTATAAAAAAATCCTATTTTTGTAATTTTTTCCTGACACACCCTAAATCTGTAAATATTTATTTAAAACACATTATTAAAAAAATTGTCCCTATATTGTTTAGGTTAAGGTTGCACGTATGAACCATTTTAAATGCCTAGACATCTTTTTTTAGGGAAAAAAAGTACTCTAATATATTTAGTAATTTATGTTTTCCAATACCAAATAATTTTGAGCTCCTAGACATTAGAGACCTTAAATTAATTAACCTTATCTATTTTAGTTAGAGGACAAAATAATACCACAGAATCAAAGAATTAATTTATCCATATTTATACTTACTAAAGATGAATAATTAATTGCATATGAACGAAAATCACGTGCAATTTAACGGTTGAGAAAATCCGATAACATTTTGAATTGATGATAATTCAATTTTCATCCCTCCGCTCTTTTAAGTATTAATTAAAAAAAAAAGTCACATCCGACACAAATAAAAAGCTTATGTTGTTTCCATTTTATTTAATTATCCTTTTGGGTCTCGAGTTACACTTTTCAATTTGAGTATTTTTTTTTTCTCCATAACTTTACTCATATAGTCCATTTTTACAAGTTGTTGCTCCTTTTATGACTCTAATACAGTAATATATTTATGTAGCTGGGTTGGATGGATTGGATTTGAAAATTGTGAGTGCACTATTGTTTGCAAAATGATTTACTAATTCCGAAGTTATCTTTATCCTTGATTAAACATCTTTTTTAAAAAAAAAAAATAATATAAATCCTTAACGTTCATAAACTTTAGATATGAGATTATCTTCGACATTTTCCTCTTTTTAACTACCTGTTAAGTATCAATTGCATAAAATTATGAATCTCTCTTATAATAGTTTACACAATCCTCTTTTCACAAATTATGTTTTAATATTGTATGCAAGTTAATTTTATTCAACAATAAATTTATAACTATTTCAAAATGCGAGTTTTTTTACTTTTACAATCAAATGACGCATGTAAATTTTTCCGGGGATAATAGATTAAAGATATTAACGATAATAGTTTGCTCTATCTGTCACTTAAAAATATAAAACTTTTCATTAGAACACTATATAGTGTTCTCTGACCTATTATTAATGGTCAGAATTATTAATGTACGGTAACAGTCGTAATGGCTAAATATTATTTCTTTCGTTTTTTTTATTAGTTACTTTTATTGTTTTCACTAAGATTAAGAAATAATAAATAGACTTAAATTTAGTATTAAATTACGTTATTAAGACTAAATTATCAAATCTGATTGATTCTAATTTTATTGAAAAAGAAAAATAAATTGGAAAAGTAAATTACATTACATTGAAAATTTAAAAGTGATTGATAAATAAAATTTGAATTTTACTCAAAAGTGATAGATAAAAAAAAAACGGAAGGAGTAGTAATTAAGTGTAATGCGTAACGTTTAACAGTTCAGCTGGTCTTAATTCTTCTTAAATACTTGTAACGGTTGTACAGCTTGTTACTCGGGCTTAGGGGTGTGGGCAAATAGCTTAGTTATCAATTAAAATAAATCAATTATTAGTTTCTGTACAGCATAAAATTGTGTAAATTAAAAAAATTTATTGACTTAGAACATATAATAGTTATATTTGTCTGTATAAGATCAGTTTCTCTCGCTTTGGTACTGTGTTATTGCTGTTGTATTTCGTTGCTAGAGGTTCGTAAATGCATAGCTAAAAGATTGTAAATTTGATATTCAATATATAATTGGGTTGATTATAGTTGTGTTATATTCGATTAAGGATTATAATTGGATTTTGACCCTATTCAATCATATATATAAAGTAGATGAACTCCTTTACATAATTTATATGTTATTTTAATACATCCAAATTAAGTGAGACATGCAAAACTATTATTGGATGTGAATTAATATTTTAAAATGGAAAATATGCACAGTAACCGCTAATAATTAAAGAAACACTTGTCAAATACAAGTAGCGAGCTAAAGATGAGCTATAAAGAAGAATGGAGTTCTCAAGATCATACCTGAAGGGGGAAGCCCTTGATTTTCTGACGATGGTAGTCTACATGATTGGCAAGTTAAAATTATTTATTATTTGTCATAGAATAATATGTACAATTAAAGTAGGCAGAAGCAAGCACAGATTGATGAATTCCAACACCTTAATGAAGACAAATGGTTAAGGCATCTGCCTATCACTAATCAATCAGAATTAGAATCGGGAGTTACAGTACTGTTGCTCAACCCTAAATAATTTATACTTACAAAATAGAAATTAAAAGTAGAAAATTCTAAAAAATAATTAAAAAAAATTAAAAGAGCTGTCACCAGCAGATATTCCTTTTACTATAAACCCTAAGTAGGCAGTTTTCCATTTGTAGCTACAGTCCAAGAACTCTAGAAAACCTTGTAATTAAAGTTGACACAAGTGGTAACCTACCAAACTCAACTATTACTGATGCAACTTTTAACCATGGAAAAAGAAGTTTTTTTAATTTTTTTTCTTTTTAAAAGAAAAGAAAATAACTTTATCCTTTAGAAAAAGGAAATAAAATGAGCAGAAATTGAAGATATATCTTTAAGGGACACCGACCAACATCTGGTTCTGCTTTTAGGGCACATGTAATGAGCAATTCATGTTTAGATTGCTTAAGCTTTAACATGTGTGTGTGTTCACCAAATTATTCTTATATTTTGGGTGGCAGTAGACAAGATTTGTGCTTGCAGTGTAGACAGAATATATGCGGCCAACTTTGACTTAAACAAAACACAATGTCCCTAATTATAATTTATATATAAGCGAAATGCTAGCAATTAGGAGGAAAATTGAGACCAACATCTCTAAAGTTTATTAAATAGGACTTGTTTTTTCACTCAATTATCCAACATCAAGCATGGTCTTTTGTTTTTAGTAATTATTATTGTTGGTTTTGTTTTAATCTTTTCGAGGTAATAGTGGATAACAAGTAGAAATGTTGGTTAAAGTGAAATCATGTAGAATTATTATATTAGGTTTCTGAAGAAAAGGCCGTCCATGTAACCAAACTATACAATTCATGGATTCTCTTAACACAGGCCTAAATGATTAATTCAGAAATAGTTAAAAATTGTCAACCGGCTTCAATTATATTGGTAGTTTGTCAATATTACATGTGGATTAAGAGGTGATTTATACATATATGATTCTCTTGTCAAAGTATATGTATAGAGAAAAAGAAGTATTAATCAACCTACTCATATGTAAAAGTTAATTAGTTACTGCATATAAATATTACTATATAATTAAAAATAATAATATAATATAAATTATTATATAAATTTTATAGAAAAATATTAAAAATTATGGCATAAAAATAAAAATATAATTTAAATATATTTTAAAATATTAATTTATGTAAGTCATAATGAGAAATAAAAAAAGACTTTTAAAGTATATATATATATATATATATATATATATATATATATATATATATATATATATATATATATATATATATATATATATATATATATTTGAATCGGTTAATCGGTGCCTAAAAATCTAAACCGTAATAAAAAAATTATAAAATATAAAAATTAAAAAAATAATCGAATTCATTGAATCGGTTAACTTAAAAAATCGATTCGGTTTCGGACCGATTTTACCATTAACTATATTTTAGATTTTTTTTTCTCACACTTACATTAAGTCAATCAAGTTGTTAATATAAAAAGAATATTAATCTAAGTTGTTGGTATCCAAAACTACGAGGTTGGATTTTAGATTTCTAATACAATGTTATAGTTTAAAAACTAATTTTTTTTTTATTTCTAACAATTATATATATATAATGAAGTGTCAAGATAACGTTACTCCACATAAACTCATTTCCTTATGGTTTGATCTTGGAATTTCAAATTGGAAAATCTTAAATCCATATCTTACTCTCAATATAAATGAAATAAAAGGTCATCCAGTAAATGAAACAAAAGGTAATCCAGCAAAGCAAATACTATAAGTTTTACAAATTCTAATTTGACTATCAAATGCAATGCACCAAATCAATCACACAATAATACTTAAAAAAATTATTTTTGTAATTCGATTATATATTAATACTTAAAAAAATAATTTTGTAGTTCAACTTTTCTAAATGTTTTAATATATTATTAAATTGGTGTAGCATGCATTGAACTTAGAAAAGAAATCTAAATACAATTCAGAAAGGAAATTGCAGAATTCTAAAAAAAATGAGAGAAAAAAAAAAAGCCAAAGCCACATTCCGACTATTATTTATTGGGCAAATCGATTGTTTTTTTTTATAAGGGAAAAGCATGTAGCATGATTGTAAATATCAAAACGAGTAATCAAATTCGAAATATTTCGAATTTTTAATTGGAAGTTAGTTATAAAAAATATTTTTTAAAAGAATCAGTTCAAATTTTAATGATTGAGTGGATTAATTTTTTTTTTACCTGTACAATAAATACATATGTACTAAAAACGTGAAATGATTACTTTGTTTCTATAAAATGCTTTAGCATTTTGATGTTAGTTACCTTTGTAACGTCTGGAATATTTTCAATTTTCAAAAGGAAGTTCATGAATCACAGTTTTACTCACTTCCATGTCTTCATTGGATGGTTCCCTGAATAATTTAAGAAAATATAGAAAAGGGGGAAAAGGAAAAAAAAGAAAAGCAAGCTATAAAAGTGTACTAATGAAGTTTTTTTTTTCCTCTTATGTTTAATATTTCCTTTTGGATATATATATATATATATATATATATATATATATATATCAAATGTTGAATATTTCATTTTGGTTTTCTTGAAAAGATTTTGGAATGAATATATAAACCTTATACAGATGCAATGCATCTCTCAATGCTGGCAATCAAATCCAGTGCCTCTAACTTTAGCGCACAACCGACCTTAAATTCCTACATATCCATGCATAAATAAAAATAAATTAAAATATATTGGAAGAACACAAAATATGAACAAAGAATAAATCCAGAATTCTTAAAAACGAAGGCAAAAGCATAAAACCAAAAAAAATTAAAATTAAATATAGAATATTGAATATAAACAGAGGGTGAAAACCGTGTCTGAAAGTGCAGGAGGTCGGTTTCAGTTTCGTACACATAGAATATTCAATAAAAAATAAAAAGAAAAATAGAGATGCATAAATCAATATTAATAGAAATTAATAATTAAAAAAATAAAGAAGTGCTCGGAGTTTAAGCCAACCTTTCTCGTATGATTTAGAATAAAAAAAAAAAAGCGAAGAAAAAGAGGGCACAGTTTACACTCTAAGCCATGTTTCCTTTTACGTCATTGTTAATAAATAATTGTCCGGTTTCTTGACCGTCTATTTGGATTCTTTCTTTCTCTTTTTAAAAATATTTTCTTGACTCAACTTTCCATGCATTCCTTCACATGCTCTTCCCCAAGCGGAAAACCCTAACCCAACTTTCCTTCTTTCTTCCCTTTTTTTTTTCAATTTTCTTTACCCTTTCATTTCCCATTTTTGACCCACCCCTTTTTCATTTTTTCCCATGCAAACTTACCAACATTACTCTCAAATCATCCTTCTTTAACAACCCCAAAAATTATTAGGAGTCAATTGCTTAATAATTCTTTGCAAATTATTATAGTTTCAAACATTACCTAAAATTTGTTAACTATGTTCTTAGAAAATAACAATGTACAATTATATAGTTGCACTTTGATTCCTAAATATTAAATCACAATACACTTTAAACGAGGAACTTAAATATTGAGAATACACTTTAATATGATGAAAATTATACAATTTGTTACTTGTAGAAGATTTTAAATGTGATTCTCATCATGTTAATGGTTTTAGATACTTAATGGTTAAAAAAATGTTAATTTTAAAATAATTAAAATCAAAATGTGCACACTTTAATTTATTGACGACATTAATACATTGAGAGAAAAAAGAATATTCTTGCATATATTTTCAAATAATGTAGAGATTTAGAAAAATAAGTACTCTTAAATGATGTTCAGAAAACAAATATTAGTATATACATAGTAATGATACCCTTTTGTTTTCCACACATTTAGATAATGGTATTAAGGGCAGTAATTTAGGGATTAATTAACATCATTGACTGATTAATTTTCAATATATAAATTAAGAAAATACAGGTGTCAGATGTATGGTTGACTTATTTGATCAAGATACTATCATATCATATTTTGAAAACAAAAATTAAAAAAAGTTCTTCCAACTAAACTAAGGTTGATTTTGTAATCTCATACGAAGCGACATTCTTTCTCCCCCCTTTAAATAGCTTCACCTCTTCGATGCATTCTCTCTTAAATATGCGTTTATGTTCCCATCTTCTTTTCTTTTAAATTCTTTTTAATTTCTTGGTTTTACATTAATGGAAGAAAATCAAGGTCAAGATGCTAATAGTCCAAGAAACCATAGCAGCAGTGAAAGAAGTGAACCAGTAAGATCAAGATGGACACCAAAGCCAGAGCAAATCTTGATTCTTGAGTCCATCTTCAATAGTGGAATGGTGAATCCTCCTAAAGATGAAACTGTTAGAATTAGAAAGCTTCTTGAGAAATTTGGTTCTGTTGGGGATGCTAATGTTTTTTACTGGTTCCAAAATCGACGGTCAAGATCTCGCCGCCGTCAACGCCAGATGCAGGCCACTCTTGCTGAAGAGCAACGAAATCAACAGGCACAGGCTTCAGGTGGTGCAATTCAATTTGAAGGCAGTACATCTAATAATTCCATTGGATTTGCAAATTCTCAGTCTTTGATCAGTAGTACTGTTTCTTTACCTCCTTCTTCATATCTAATTGCTCCCTCTTCTGCTACTTCTTCTAATTCTGGAGTTATTAGCCATGAAGATGGTGTAGACAATCTTTTCTCAATCCCTAATCAAATTGGTACTTTTCAAGAAATTGAACAAGCTTCTGCTCTACCCTCCATTTTCTGCCCATCAGATTCTTCAAATATGCACTACCAAACTGGTAATTATCATTTTATATGCATGGCTGTTGTTTTTCTTTTTTTCTTCTTTTTCTAAATCTTTTATCTATATAAATTTCAACGAGCTAGTTCTAGTCTAGGTTTCATGAGAGTTAGAACTATATAGGTAAAAAAAACTTTTTAATTAATGATGTAAAACACAGTATAAAACAGGGATTTGTACTAATTTCCATGAGAGAAAAATGGTCCCCCCCTCCTTTTTGTCCTACAAAAATTACATATGAAATCTTAAACTATCTCAGGCTCACAGAAATTAATACTCTGTGTCTTGTGTTATTTTATTACCAGGACCAGATTAATTTCAGAGCTGCTTGCTATCTAAGAATCTCTTGTTCCCCCCTTTATTCTAAATTAATAAATAAGGAAAAAAACCATATATATTTAATAAGAAATTGTTGAATTTGTGTTAGGGTTGATCACAGTATTTATCAATGGGGTGGCAACAGAAGTTCCAAGAGGGGCATTGGATATGAAAGCAATGTTTGGGGAAGATGTAATATTGGTTCATTCCTCAGGAGTTCCAGTTCCCATTAATGAATTTGGGTTTCTGATGCAAAGTTTGCAGCACGGTGAAAGCTATTTTCTGGTAAACATCTCCGGAAGCTAAATTCAATTTATTTCTTGTTTTCTTTTTTTCTTTTTTCAATCACTTTCTGTAATGCAAAAGATCTGTTCTCTAATTTAAGACTGTGAAGTTATTCCAAGCTTCAACTCTATTTCTGATTCTTTTATTTTATTTTTTACTATAGCTCTAACTTGAGACCAGAACCACTAAGTTAAAGCATTTCTACTTGTTCATCACAATCAGAGTCTGATAATTTGTGGCATTATCTGTTATTGTTCAAATTGAGTTAAAAACTTTGTTGCTTAATATGGGTAAGAGGGAATTTTTTGAATTCCATGAAAATTGTCTGTATCTCTCTCTAAAAACTCGTTAATTCACAGTTCATGTTTCACGTAAACCAAAGAATCCAATGGTGGGATCTTTTTTAATGTAATTTATTCAGTTCCGGATTCAAAAAAGCTTATGCTGTATACAGTTAGGAATTCCACTAAGATAATACGTGTAAAAAGACTGTCATTAGGGTTTCTAAGTACAATTTCAACAATAAAAAAAAATTGCCAATGACAGTTCCCAACTATCTGTCTCTCGATTTCTGATAATACGTACATATAAATATATAATATTAGTTCATGAAACATACTGGAATTTTTATTTTCGTTTCAGGTTTCAAGACCAACATAAATTGGTATTAAAGCTGCATCAAGAAATGGGAGCTTCCTCTTTGTTGGTTTGCAGCATATATATATTATAGGGCAATTAGTGTTTTACTTTGAAATTATATGGTAATCCCCTACCTAACAGTTAAAAAAAAAGTGTATTGCCCTATTTTTTTTTAATATATAATTTTATGCTGTTGTTGTTTCATGGGGAAGCTTCCCAAAATATAATTTACAGAAATGATGTGTCAGAAAGACAATCTGTCTACAGTTTAGATCATTAGATATTATTAAACAACCCAATACTTTCTATTTACTCTAATTGCCTTTGCTTCTTTTTTACCACCACGATATAAATATATATAAATATATACAAAGATCAGACTTGATTTCCAGTGTGGAAATTAATTAAAATTGATTGTTAAATCTGAATTATTGTATAAAATTAATCCACAGTTCCTTTTCGCTTCAAAATATAAAATTGTATGGAATAAATTATTGTTACTTGAAGTTATCACGATTCTGTTTAGGCTATAAACAGCAAACTTTTCATGATACTACAAGAAAAAGAGATTTTAATAGCAAACGAAGTCGTCGCTAAAAACCTAATTTCCTATTGATCTATGGCAACAGGAAGTTTTCCGTCATATCGCCGCTACAGACTCTAACGTTAATGCTAAAATTCTGGCATTTTTTCTGTTTAGAGATTCCTGAAATTATCGTCGAATTAATAATACTACTCAAAAAAACAGAGGAAGATGTTGAATCAATTAATGATAAGATATCATTAGATGGGTTTGTTAAATTACTCTAAAATCGTATAAACATTTTTATCCATAAGCCTCAGCCTGATTTTTAACTTATTATATCATAAATTCAGGAAAAATTTTAATAATGTCAGAGTTGAAGTTGATATTAATTTGTAGGTGCACTTCTTGAATATTATAGAGTTGGTTATGCTTCCTTTCGCACCCATTTTACATTAAAATCAATTAACAATTGCGAATAAAAAAAGATTTGTTCATGTAAATCGAACTTAAAAAAAAATTCGCAAACACATACAGATGTGAAAGGCATTGAAGATTGGTCATCCTTGCCCACTCAGGGTTAATTGCACACAAGATTATTAAATTTGTAGACTGATAAAAAAGTAAATTTTTCAATAATAAAATGTTAGTATAAAGTTACTTTCGTCACAAAAGAAAAAAAATATTCACCAAAATCTATTGGAGCTCCGTCTTAAAACACCATATCAGTTCGATTCTTTTAAAATGTACTACATGATCAACCACATAAATGAGTTGACGTAACTATATGAAAATAAGTCATTACATATCAGTCACATGGTATATTTTAGAACAGTTATGTTAATGCTACATATTAGAATAGAGTTTCAATAGATTTTGATATATATATATTTTTTTGCCAAAATGATTTTATATGTAAAAGTATTATAGTTCAAATATTTTATTGTTGATTTTTTTATTTAATGGTTATTATTCATAAATTCAGTGAAACTAATTTTTAAAAAAATTTAGTTTGTGGGTCTCTAAATATATATAAATATATATATTTACACAATCTCATGAAAATGAAACTGAATGGTGAGGAAGGAGCCTTGGAAACAGCATTTTGTTGCATCTAAAAAATAATGTAACCATAGTGGGTGGATTTGCATTGTAATTAATGGTTGGAAGAATTCCTCCATATATGCAGACTAGGAAGAGCCCTCTTAAATAAAACAAGCCTTAACAGGTTGCATGTGCACGATTGTTCCAATTGTTACGACAAACAGTAAATACTTACCCACAATTACATAGAGAAGAAAAAAAAAATTTAAGAATTTCGCAAGATTTAATCAATGGCGCCTACGTCTTTGCGCAAGCTAGGAAGAAAATTTCACAATGAATTATAAAAGAGTACAATTCAAATTTTGTTTATAAATCCCTTAAAATTTCTGAATTTTCCCCAAATTTCGGTTAGATTAAATTCGAATCTCCCTTTTTTTCTAACATTCAAAATTATACTAAGAATTTTTCGAATCGAATTATAATTCAAATTCAAGACACGCTAGCACCAAGTAAATAGATACTAATGGAGAGATATCACATGACACCTTGAGCATTCATTTGCGTGTAATTGTTAAAAAAGAAAAACTAATGAGTCACTCTAATTTAAGCGATCCATAAAATTTTATCTATGAAACTTTAGACCTTAATATCACATCTATTAAAAAAATGCGGACGAAATAATTAAGTATAAAAATGTCAACATAATACAATATCCTTTTATATTTTTTATTGATCTAAATTTCATCCAACTTAATAATTTGACTACTTAAAAGAGGTTCGACAATATTTTAATACGAGCCTCGATCCTAGTAATCAAGTTTACCAAAGCTTTTATCAAGTTGTTCCTTTGATCTGTATTCTTAAGGTCTTGTCATGAAATGACAACTACCAACCCATATCTAACTTATGCTCTAAAATTTAAATAAATAATCAAGCTATGATAATAAGCTATCTTTAGCACAATTATTAATTTGACGTGTTTTTAAATTATTAAATATTTTCGAATCTTTTTTGATTTTCCAAGTTACAATTTGTCTAAATAAGTAAATATATTGGGTAGTTTCATATTTGACTAGGCATTTTTCAATTCATTTAAATCATATAAGAAATGCATAATATTTAACTATAAGTGTAAAACTTATTAAAAGAAATTAAATCGAAACAACTCATACTTTTAATCAAGGATTAGCAGCATATTAACTTCATACGAAAATGAATTAATTGTAGAGTAACTTAAGACATTTTGTTAATAATGGGTGAAACTCACAATTATGAAGCTCCAAAATGATTTAAAGTTGTACAAATTCTAGAAATAGAAGAGTTTAGGAATTTGAGTGGGACTAGTATCGTTCTAAAGACAAAAAAAAAAAAAAAAACATTCAGTAAATATGCACGTACTTATATTATATGATTGTTTTTCCTCAATCTCTTCGGTCAGGGATGAAGCAGGTTTGTAGTATATATTGCAACAGTTTTTTTGGTGGCTTGGGTTCTTTTTGTGATTGGGACATTTATGTGATATAAAAATATTGAATTTAGATATTTGCTAAATTTAACCACTTCGGATCAAGGCGATGCTTCATACCTAATTTTTTTTTACATGCCAACATATATATTCACTTTGATACTGCAGCTAATTTTATTTCCTCCATCATAATTAGAAGTATACATGCTATGTAATCAAGCTAATAAGTACAGAATTACTAAGGCTATAATTAAATATAACCAAAAAAATAATTGTATTTACAAATATATATATATATATATATATATATATATATAGCTTCGGCGCAATATGATAAGCATGGTATCATTAGCACCCGAAGATTAAGAAAAAGGTACAACTTACATCCAATGATCCAAAGTACATATGAACCTATAATTGCCATCATTATTATGCTAAACATATATAATTTGAACAAAATGTTTGATGGGATAATGAGGATGTGCAATCATTTGAATTAAGAAGCCAAATTGTTTTTTTCCTCTCTTAATTATTTCTTTCTTTCTTTTTGGCAAAAAAGAAAAATTATTTCTTACTTTCTTTTCTCTCTCTTTTTTTTTCTTTTTCCAATACATGTTAGAGTCTGAACATTAACTCTACACCAGCCACAAACTGTCAATTTCCATACCCTTACGAGGAAAAAAGAAAAGAAAAAATAAAAAGATATATTTAGACATTTTATTTAATTTTTTTCTCAATTAATAAGTTTTTTGAGGAAATTGGCAAAATGACACTTATTTATGAATGGAAGAGGTTAATTGCAAAGGTTCAAGCTTTAATTCCTATGGCAATTTTGGATATCAATACATAAATAAAGTGATTTGTTGCCTTAATATATTTGGCGGAAAGGTAATAAGATGTGCATATATCCTACATAATATAAAGTACTAAAATAAGCATATAATTTTGAATCTAATTAAGTATTTTAGGGGTAGTGATCATATCAAAGAAAGCAAAATCATTAGCCTGTCTATAATTAATATGCTAAGAAGGGAACAATGTAAGAAGACAATGAAGAGAAATAACAGTAAAAAAGTTATATTCTCCTAGTCGTGATCTGAGGAGTGAATTATGCTATTCCTAAAGAAAAGTAGTTCGTCAGTTTAGATTAATGTCGGCTCTTCAACAACAATATTACTCGAATAGACTGGCCTTTCACAACTTCAAAAATTAAAAATAAGAACATATTGGCCTATGCTCTTCCTTACAACTTTATGAGTTATCTTTTAATTTCAGATATAGGTCATTGTTTATGCACCTATATGAATGATTAACCCACGAGAGGGATGATGGTGATGGGATAATTGCACCCGAGTAAAATGGAAGAGCAATATTACACTTTTTGGCCCTTCAGCCAATAATTTTTTTTTTATAAATAATAATGCAAAAGTAAAAAGAGCCCTGAGTGGTTATATTTTTTATGAAGCTAATATTATTGAAAACTAGTAAAATCATAAGTTATGAGATGATTTGGTTAGAATTTAAATTTGATAGCTTGTAGCTCTCGTGGTTGCTATGGATTTTTGCTCATCATTTTTTCCAAAATCAATTGATGTTAAAAAATACACTACCATTATTTTTATATGATGCAGTACACGAGTGCTCAAGACATTCAACTGTAATTCGACTTTTTACCGAATTTTAATCACAGCATAATTACTGCTACACATTGACCAATAGTGATAATGTCAATATTATAAAGGCATTTATACATACTAGTGTTTTGAAAATTTAATCAAACTAAACAATCTAATCAAACTCATCTAGAGCAGGTGATTGATAATTAGGTTCAGTTTGTGTAGAAGTTTGAAGAAATTAGATTTGAAGTTAATTCAGTTTCAAAATTTAATTTGTAAGATAAAAATTATCCAAATCATTATAAAAAATACTTAATTTTTATAACAGATTGATGTGTGACATTCAACAAACCTTTTTCACACTGGAATCGAACACATATGTAAAAAATTTATAACATAAAATTTGTATAAGAGACAGTCTAATATAAAAAAAAATGCTAATTTTACAGGGATTTGAATATATATATATATATATATATATATATATATATATATATATATATATATAGTAATTCAAAAACTAATTGGTGAAAGGAAGATCGTGTAAGGCATGATAAAACATAACATACTTTTCCTTCTTATGAGCAGCTGCTGTGGGATACATCACAAAGAAAGCGGAATAAGCATCTGCGGCGCCCTATGTTAAAGCAAAACGGGAAATAAAATAAAAATAAAATGAGTACATACAAAGTCATAAAAAGAGACCGCTGATTAGGTTGGTGTCTTGGTGATAGCTTCGCATTTCCAGTTGCAATTTGCAAAGAAGGTATAAATCACGAGTTCACAATATCGATTAAATAAAATTACTTATAATTTAGGATAAGTTTACCAATTAAAGATAATTTAGAAAATATTTTCCGATTATTTATTGCATTAGTGCCTGCCAATGCCTATTATACCTTTTAATTCCTTGTGAAATATAAATAAACCAAACTTACGAAAAGCTATTTGGCAATTAGCGAGTTGCTTATTGTTTTTTTAGGCTGTATGTCAATGTGTAAAAATAAATTATTATTATTATTATTATTATTATTATTATTATTATTATTATTATTATTATTATTATTATTATTAGTATTATTATTATTATTATTATTATTATTATTATTATTATTATTATTATTATTAGTATTAGTATAAGGAAGGTCACTGATCCAAGCGATTATCTAAATTCATGCAAGATGTGCCTAAAAATAAGAATAAAATATTCTCTTTTAACTATTTACAGATTATTTATACTTAAAATTCAAATTCAATATCTCTAATAAGGAAAAAATTCATCATCCAATTTCATCCTAGCACGCATAGATTTTTCGTTTACTTTAATCCCAAAAAAAGGTGCAGCTTATGGAGTAATCTGATGGAGTTAGAAAAAAAAAATCTGAAAATAAATGAATGAAATAGTAAAACAAAAACAAAAATAAAAGCTGTTCATAGTTTTTGATCATCTTTTGGTAGGCAAAATCCAGCACGGCTTTCGTTGACTAGTGTTGAGTATATGGTATTAATACACTAAAACAACTTGCTGTTTTAGTGTATTATAACATGTTGGTCTTTTACACTAAAACAACTTGCTGTTTTAGTGTATTATAGCATGATAGTCTTTTACACTAAAACAGCTTGCTGTTTTAGTCTATTCAGCTTGCTGTTTCTAGTATTTTTTTTGTTCATAGTTTAGTTAACTAGTTAGTAGAGTTAGATGGCAGTTATTCTTAAGTTAATTAACTCTAGTTAGTTTTCCACATGTATATAAGTCTTGATTTCGTGTACATGAAGTAATATACAGAGATACAAGTTTTCCTCCATTTTCTCTCAAGCTTAATAAGAGCTTGTTTACGTACTTGGAGTTTGTACAATTAGTGTGAACCTTACGTGGATTCAACTCTTTTATAAAAATTTAAAAAATATCATGAAGACTTAGAGCAGGAAGAAAAACAAAATCAAAAAATTTAAATACAACTCTTTGATTAAGTCTTGATTGTTGAATTTAATGACCAAAGAAATGTCCGATAACTTCATTTACTGCTCTAGCTCAAAGATACTGTGGGATACGATTGAGAAAAGACTTGGAGAAAGCAATGGTCCTGTTAGGTATCAGTTGCAACGAGAGGTGTCTTCTTTGGAACAAGGAAATGATTCTATTACTGCTTATTATAGCAAGATAAATAGGTGCTGGGAGGAGTTGAACAGAGTTATGCCTTTACTGGTGTGTAGTTGTAATGGCTGTAGGTGTGAATTGAACTCAAAACTAATTGAGAGAGAAGAGTCAGGGAGGCTTTTACAATTTTTGATGGGATTAAATCAGGTGTTTGATAATGTGAAGGGACAGATCTTGAATCTTGAACCCTTACCGAACGTTGATAAAGCATACTCTATGGTGTTGAGAGTAGAAAAACAGAAACAAGTCAATATGATTTATGGAGGTGAAGTTACAGGAGGAAGTGGTTTTCTGTCAAAGCATTTTAATTCTAAAGGATGTTTTGAGAACAAAGGCAGTTACAAGAAAAAAGATGCAAACAAGAAAGATAGATTCTGTGAACATTGTCATGTTAATGGATATACCAAGGATTCTTGCTTCAAAATTCATGGTTATCCCGACTGGTTTAAAAAATTGAAGGATAAAAAGGCAGGAGAAAAGAAAGGAGCATTAAATATGATGCAATCATCTGAATCACAGTTTACACCTGTGGATTGTTTCACTAATGAAAAGGTTCAGCAAAAGAACGATCTTGCAAGCATGGTTAATTCTCTAATCAAGCAAGAGATGGCTAAAATTTTTAAAGGCAAGCAACCTACTGAGCAGTATGTGAATATGGTGACAGATTTTGCACATTTTGCAGGTAAACTTTCCAAAATACATTATGTTTTTAATGCACATTGCTTAAAACCTTATGTTGTTTGGATAGTTGATACTGGTGCCTCTAATCATATGTGTTTTGATAAGGAATCTATGTTGTCTATTGCACAACTTCATTGTCCTATACCAATTCATCTTCCTGATGGTTCTATTAAAAATGTGACACAGTATGGTCGAATTTCTTTGCATCCTAATTTTCATTTGAAAGATGTTTTATTCATTCCATCTTTGAAGTTCAATTTATTGTCTGTCAATAAACTTACCAAAGATTCTAATGTGTTTGTTTCTTGTTATCCTTCACATTGTTACATACAGGACCAACAGACTAACGAAATTCTAGCTACTGGTCAAGTCATAGGATCACTTTACATTCTAAATTCCAAGTCTTTTCCTCAATTCTCAAGAAATAAGCATGGTCTTGGATCAATTTCACGGGATGTTTCTTATTTCCGTTGAAATGATTTTGTTGCTTTCAATGTAGCTAATAAAGTGTCTCGTGATGTACTTTGACATCAAAGATTAGGTCATGCTTCTTTTCTTGTTATACAACACATACAATGTATCAACTCTACTTCTACTCAAAATAAAACTTGTGATGTTTGTCATTTTTCTAAACAGTCTAGACTTCTTTTTTCTTCTGCTTCTATTCAAACTCGTGGTACATTGGAGTTGTTGCATATAGATTTATGGGGTCTTTACAAATAAACCAGTATTAGTCATGCACATTATATGCTGACAATGGTGGATGATTATAGTAGAGCTACTTGGACCTTTTTACTGCAATACAAACAGCAGGTTCATCAAAAACTTCAACACTTCCTAAGTATTCTAACTACTCAGTTTGATTGCAAGGTCAAGTGCATTCGAACTGATAATGGAATAGAGTTTGTCAATGACCATTGTAGAAACATTATGGAAAGGTTGGGAATAATACATCAACGAACTTGTATTTATACTCCACAGCAAAATGGAGTGGTGGAAAGGAAGCACCGGCATTTAGCTCAAATAGCGAGAGCATTGTTGTTTCAAGCATTGTTATATAAAATTTAGGATAATCAGAATATTATATTTAATTGTTTTAAGTTTAACCAATAATTAGTTGTTAATCAGTTATTAATAAACTGAATTTAATTTTAAATTTTAAAAAAACTGATATTAAGTGATTGAATTTAGAAAACAAGTCATCAATTCATGGTCACCCCTTACTTGTGATTGCATGGGACTTTTTTTTTAATTTATTCAAGATATTTTTATTCTATTAATTTATTCATCCACACCCATTAAATAAATTTTCATATCGTTGAAAAAAGGCAGACTTTTTTTCAAATAATATTTTTTATAACATTATTTACAAAATTGTGGTTGTTTGAGAAATATTTATGCGATTGGTGTTATTGTAAAACCCATAGGAAGATCCTACAAAATCTGCAGTCCAGCGCACCAATTGAGACATGCAGAGGGGCCAACTGAGAAATGCAGGGAAGAAGGGAGCAGTTGATCCCTTGGCTGATGCGTGCAGGATCAACAGCTAATCCCGTAGATGTTAGCTGCAGGATCAAAAGCTGATCGCGCAAGTGTTAGCTGTGGGATCAGTCTATCTTTTGCACCTCGACAAATAAGCCTTCACGTGTGCACAGTAATCCTTCTTCCCTCCCCTTTTTATTTATACACTCATATCTGATTTTCAGCTTGTTTTCACTTTCCTATCACTCCACAACTTTCATTCTACAAACACATATATCTAAGCTTAGTCTTGTACCGAACTTCTTCATTCTTATTGTTGTGCATTGAAGAAAATACTTCATCAACCACAAAAATTGAAGGTATGTTAAAAAGAATAGAATATGTGAAATATTTTGTTATTATATTTGTTTGAGAAATTTTAAATTTTATCTTTAGTAAGTTTTTTAAAATAATAATTGAAAATAATATTTGTATATATTTTTGTAAAATTATAGGTTTATTTTGTAAACTTTGTTTAAAAGCTTTTTGAACCTCCCTCATCTTATTATTGTTGGTTGGAAAAAATAAATCTTCAAGGTAATATATATATATATATTAATTTGACAAGCTATATTTTTTAATTGTAGTTATAGTAAGATTTTAAAATAATAATTGAAAATAATAATTGTTTATATTATTGTAACATTGTAGGTTTATTTTGTAAGTTTTGTTTTAAAGCTTTTTGAATCTCACTCATCTTATTATTGTTGGTTGGAAAAAATATTTCTTCAAGTAGTACATAAAAAAATAATATATATGTGTTATTGAATTAATTTATTTATTTGACATGTTATATATTTTAATTTTAATTACTGTAAGATTTTTAAAATAATAATTGAAAATAATATTTGAATATATTGTTGTAAAATTATAGATTTATTTTGGTCGGTTATTTAATAACTTGAAGAAAATAAGGTAAGTGTTTCCTTTTTTTTAAACATATAATATTTATTTTGAATGCAACATAATTTTATAGTGAAGTAATATAAAATATTCAAATGATAATTTTAGTTAGTTGAAAAATTATAGCTTATAATTATATACATAGGTGCAATGTGATATATTGATGAAAAAAAAAACAGTTGGTAGTTATAATATGAATAAATTTAGAGTTCACCCATAAAATATAATTATTTAAATAAATTGCATAGTGAAATTTATTAATTATTTGTTATCACGATAGATTAGTAACATTTAATTTAAATAATGTCTTTATTGCGTCAATAACAAAAAAAATAAAATTTTATCGATTAAACATTTGTTGTTGTGTTTAAATTTAGGTTATAAGAAAATGGACCAATTTTCGAATCAACAATATATTAATCCAAGACCATACATAAATGATATTCTAACATTAAAAGAAAAGTATCGAGCAGATGCGGTTTGAGCGGACAATGTAATTATCATTGACTCCCAAATCAACCGAACTTTCATTAACAATGTCTCTAACAATTGGATTACTAAAAGGAACTTCGTTTGCATATACATTTGGAGTGTTAATGGATGTGGATTGACGAAATAAATCACCATCTCGACGAGTAATATACTACACTAAGAATTGAATTTGGCCTCTGGACAACGGATCATCGTTGACAATTCTGATAAGTTGTTTGACTTGCCTCAGTACTAGATGGATCAACAGAATCCCTGACAGTTGCACGACTACTTGATCTATTACCAAAGATGGATTTAGTCAGAAAATTACCAACCCTGTGACTGAATGACCGTCGAAGCTGACTAATACAAGTATTAGGCATTTAGCTAACTGACTGTCTCACCTGACTCAAGCAATAATCAGGGATTTGGCCAACTAATCGTCGTTGAAGACTATGGCATAAGCATTCACTTGCCTTTCTTCCGAGAAAGTCACTATCACGTCGAATTTCACCCTTATCTCCTCGGTGGCTAATCAAATGTCTTATTCAGCTTGGTTCGATATTTTGACTCAGACCAACATCTACTCGATGACTAACTGATTGTTGTCGCCAGATTTCATCCACATTTTGTACTAGATCTCTAACAAAGTCAAAAAAATTTTGATTGGCATGCCAAATAAATATCTCGTTGACTTACGGATGGCCTCGATTGATTAGGATCAATATCATTTACATAGAATTGTTCATTTGCCTCGAAGTTTCCCGTTTGTAATTTATCATTTGTTAACTGATAACCGAGTGTATACATAGGTAGACTAGCTCCTACACTTCCTTCACCAACTATAATAATTAATTCCACCAAGTTATAATCGTTATATTTACTTAAATTATCATAAATTGTCTCAATGTCATCATCGTCTATCAAATCCACCGATGTCTAATATAATGATCCTCAATTGTACATTGGACACTTATAGATGATCCTAGACACCACATAGTTCACACTGAAACCCAGTTTAATATAAATTTTATGGATCAATTCAGGAAGGGTTGGTTTAATTTTAATTTTCAATCTCCTTGTAATAGCATTTGGAGCATATATGTCATATTAAAAATCTGTCAATCCGTAACTTATTTGGTCTCCCGTGTGAAAAAAAAAAATCAGTCTACACTGCCATCTTTCTGTTACCTATAAGTCAAAATTAAATTATATAAATTTTTATGTTTTAAATATTTAATCTATTACCAAAAAAATAATATTTATTTTATTGTATTCAAATAATAGGAATACTGTTTCCATTAGATTGAATTGTCAAATACTGTAAAATTTACTACTATTAAGATAATAATTTTTCTATTTAATTATATAAAAAATATTAAATACGCTAATATTATTACATATTATAATTATACATGCTTAATTTACTTAACATCATTACAAAATATTGGTACATAATACAATAAATATTTTATCAATAGAGCCCAACAATTTTGCATTACATTCTAATAAACATAGTATTTAGGCTATATATTATAATTGTAACACTTATAATAAGTTTTTTGATCTACTAGCATAGTATCTTTGGCTTTTAAATAATTTTTTTCACTAATATTTATTACATATTTCACAAATATGAAAACTGATTGATGATATTTTTCTACATCATGTCTATTCCAAATTTTCATAATAGATTTCAAGTAAAATATTGAAATTGTCATGCATAGCGCATTTACCATCTTTGCTTCCGTCATGAGATATCCTTCCATGATAATTTCTTGTAATTTTTTTGTTTATTATAATAATGTGATAGGGTATTATCGGGCTATTTTCAACTTGACAGTTATACAGATCATTCCATTTTTTACTGACAATTTTTCTTACAATATCACCTCTCATGGCTTTTAGAGCTAAATATATGTGCATCATCTATCATATAAAATTAATAGAATAAATATTATATTAAATTTAAATTTGTACATTTCTTATTTATCATGATATTTTATCAAATTAAAACTAGTCATACTAATTTATAAACATTTTAAAATATTAGGGTCCAATAAGAGAATATATATATATATATATATATATATATATATATATATATATATATATATATATATATATATATATTATCTAATTCTAAATTACAAATAAATAAATAGATTATAGTTGAAATAATACCTTGATTTTTAAGCTAGTATTGTCAAAAGATTTTTTTATTGAATATATAATACTTGTAATTTATCAAATCAGATACAAAATTAAATTAATATGTTAAAAATTAAAATAAAAAGTATCAAATTATAAATAATTACATTAAGAAATCTTACTAGATATTAATAATATGCTGTAAAAGTATTGATAAGAATTAATAATACACTTAAATTTTTAATGAACTTCTCTCTCTTTACTCACTGGAACACTGCAATTGTGAAATACAAAAAAATGTAAATGAAGCAAAGCGAATTCCCAACCTACTTCCTACGGTTTATATATGTAACACCTTCATACCGCTGTACAGTATACGCGATAATCGAATACTAAAACCTATACATGAATCAGTACAATTTTTTTTGCGCAATACATGTAACCATACTTATAACATAATTACCTACATAAATAACCGTGTC
>CM075806.1:63916103-64003603 GCA_037975025.1 Excoecaria agallocha | reverse complement strand
CATTCTCTTTATTTCTCTTTTTGATCCCAATTAACTAATTGGTTAACATTATTTTTATTTGTGTAATAAATTCAATTTATTCCATTAAAATCCAATATTTTCTCTACAACATAATGTAAAATTTAACTTAAAAATATTCTACTAAATTCCAAAAATGCCAATTAAATTAGTATAGTATCAAAATTACACCTACATTCAATTTGTGACATTTGCTTCACAATTTAACCAAAATAAACCATCACAAATACACATATACATAAGTAAATTCTCATACAAAAATTATGGAAATTAATGGATAATGTATCCACTAACCTTGAATTCATCTCGTCCATACTTTACTCTTCCTTTCCTTGCCTTAACTCCTTGAAACACCACCATCTCCTTTGTGTTCCTTAAGTGGCCAAATATCCCAAGGCAAAAATCTATCATTTTCTTACTTCCTTAATTCAATACAACCACATAAACATCATCTATATAACTTAATTTACTTATTAGAACCTTTGAACTAAATTAAAAACCTTAATCTTACATACCTTAATTTTAAGACATAAGCTTTTCTTTTTTATTTCTAACATTTTTAGCACCTTAACTGATATTTTGAGACCCTCACCACTGAAAAGAGAGGCTGAAAATTACTTGGAAAGGTTTAATTTGATGGAATTAAGGAAGAAAAATGAAGCAATTTAGTTAGAAATGGAAAAAAGGCCATTTGGCCAAGAAGAAAAGAGAAGATATCGTGAGGAACCCTGGTAAAAAGTCTGGAGAATTGTAGATTTTTGAGGTATTTATAGGGTCAGCTTGGGCTAGGCTTGGTTTGTAATGGCCTCAACACCGGCCTGACCGTGAACAGTAAATTCCGATGGTGAATAGTGTACCCGGGTCATAAATCGGACCCGAAAGTGAAAAATATTTTATTTGACCATCGGAAAGTATTGGTCATAGTGAGTCCGGAGTTAAAATTTAAAGTCAAATCGAGGTCAAATAGGCCTTTGAAAGTCAAAAATACGAAAAAGTTTGCGAGTCAATTTTCCCGGTAGGAAAGGTGACTTGATTTTGCTTAAATTTTTAAATATAGCAAATGAACTCTAAAAATTACCATATTTTTCAGTTCTTAATGAAATTTTATGAAAAATATTTTGGTGTAAAAAAATGAATTTTTCGGCGATGTCAACAGTTGTCGAATCGAACCAATTTGATTGAATCGGATCGGTAACGGACTCCGATTGAGCCAAAATTTTATGAACTACCTATTTTTGATGTGATAAAAATTATAGAATCAAATTTGGAGTGAGAAAATGGGAGAAATCATTTTGGGCTTGAAATTAAGTTATTATTGGGCTTTAATTAAATGATTAAGCCCAAAACTAACCCAAGCCCATTACACCTTTAGAGGAGATATAAAAAGAGCAAAAAATTCTGGAATTCACCAGCATCTTCACGTCTCCTTCTTCTCCTCTCCTTGGCCGGCCAACTCTCCTCCATTTTTGCTAAGCTTTTCTCTTCTCCTCTCTCCATTTCACACTAAATCAAGCCATCAAATAGTAATTTCTGCCTTCTTAATTAAGTTTAGTACCCTCCTCTCTTCAAAAGAAGGAAGAAATCAAAGAAAATTCAAGAGAGAGAGTTTAGGATTTTATTTGAGGTAAGTGAAATCAATGGGTTAAATTTCATTTTAAGGTGTCTATTTAGATTTTTAGATGCCTAGATTTCATTTTTGATGTTTATTTTTAACATTTGAGGTCAAGAAAGTAGGGTTTTGAATGTGTTATGTTCGGCTTCCTTAGGGAATCAAAGTGATTTGCAAGCTTCCAAGGCTAAGGGCAAGGAAAAGAAAGCTTAGGCAACCTAGAGCAAGAAGGAAAGGTTAGTGACAAATAAATCTTAATAATTCCTTTGATTTTTAGTTAAATACCCATTATGAAACTTAGGGTAAAAGTGATAAAATGATGTTTAATTGAAAGTAATGGCAGAATAATGTTAAGAAACCTTAAATAAGTGTGTTTAAAAGCTTGAATGAAATGTTACATGAAAATATGGCATGGGTCCTTTGTTGGCCGAGTAAAGCATTAAAGAAAACTAAGGTGTATTTTGTAAATTTTGATGATTTTATGCTTCAAAATTATAGTAGAAATGAAATAACATGCTTGAGAATTTTTATGGAAATTATAGAAATTAAATGAATATTTTAGAGAAATTTTCAATTATGTAAGTAATGGAATTGTTGAATTATTGTGAAATGATGAGCAATTTGACGAGAAAGTGAATGACTTTGGGGAATTATGGTAGAATAATTCACAAATCATGTGAAGGAAGTGAAAAAAATAAAGAATAAGTTAAACAAGTATCTTTAAGTAATAAGATAATAAGAAAATAATGAGTTGATTGAAATTTCTGTGAAAATATGCCCTTAGAAATAGTCTGGCAGTAAAAACTTTGCTTAGGATATAATTGGCTAGCCATAGGGACATCTGTACCGCGGTGCAAGTCATGGCGACTTGCTTAGTTATGGTAGGATCTATGATCTCCATAGCTTCTGTTTGTACCTGGTATCTGCTACGTAAAAAAATGGTCTTTGAGATCATTTTTCAGTCTGTATGTGGCCCTTGGGGTCCACGTCTCGAGTATCCAATTTGAGAATTTTTGTCGGTACTGTACTAGGGGCATGAAATGAAAGTAATGATAAGTTAAAAGAAATGAAAAGAACGATGAAAATGAAATTTAAAGTGGAAAAAGGGTTTAAATAAAAGAAAATGAAAGTTCTAGGACAAAATAGTAATTTTGCCAAAGTGTGTAAATAATAAGTAAAAATAAGTAAGAAATAGTTAACAAGGGCAAAATGAAAATTTTGGCAACCTAACAGTGTCAAAAGATTAAGTTTTTATGGTATAAGGACTAAAACGTAATTTTACCAAAAATAGTATAATAAAGCATAAATGATGAATATGAAAGAAATTATGTAATGAGAATGAAAATAAATGTCTATAATGGCAAATTTGTAAATATTAAGATAAAAAGGACATTTTTGGAATTTGGTAAGATTTCGAGGACTAAATGGAGAATTTGCCAAAAGTTATGTGATAAATGAGAAAAAATGTAAATAATGTGAAAAACAACTGTTTTCATTTGAATTTGATTAAAATGCTTTTAATTGTATTTATTCTTAGAATTTAATTTATATGATCATAATACAATTGAGGAATAAATTTTACAAAGAAAGTATTAGGATTGTTTGTCACCACTGGGCATAATTTATGCTCAGCCTGTAGTTTCTGCTGCATGCAGGTACCGAGTTTGAGCAGCAGTGATGCACAAATGTAGAAGTTATTTTGTTTTGTAGTTTGTAGATTTTGGCATGTATATAAACATATTGTTATGTATAACTATTTTGATATGTAAAGATATGTAAACATATATGTGTGTGATTGTAGTTATGATCTGTTTTGAGTTATTGGATGTTTGATGGAAGTTTGAAGAAATGGAATGATTGTTTTAGAAGTGTTGTGCCTCTGAGAGGTTGTGTTTTGTCTGTTTTTCAGGAGGTTTAGTTAGATTTGCAGCCGTTATATTGCCGAAATTTTATTAGATGAATAGTAATTCGGGACAGTTATAGGTCATTGAATACTTAAGTAATTGGTATTATTGAATTTTGGTGTTACTTAAAGTTAATTTAAAAAAAATTGACCGGTTTGTGCGCACTATTCAGTTAGATCAGAGTGATAAGGGTGTTACATGGTCCAACCAAAATTTAGCCCAATTTCCATTTTAAGCCCATTATGCCTCCTAAAATCATTTCTCTCACTTTCAAAGATCAATTTCACTCAAAATCAATTTCATAATTCTTAAAATAATATATTAAGCTTTCATGCAAAATTTTGGCTCAATTGGAGTCTATTTTACGTCCAGTTTGTTCGAACTGGTCTGATTAGTAAATTTTCAATGTTACCGAAAAATATTTTTCACTACTGGATAATTATAAATACTTCTTAGAGCTCAACTAAAAATTTCTACAACTTTTGAAGATCATTTGCAATTTTTAAAGCTATAATGGCCTCAATACTGGGTTAGCCGAGTACAGTATTTTCCTATAATGAATAATATTTTTCGGGCCGAAAAGTACATTCGGAAGTCAAATTTTGCAGTACTACCTTAAATTTCATCTAGAATATTTTTACGATAAGAATTGAATTTTTCGGTGATATTGGCAGTTGACGAATCGGACTAATAAATTTAAATCGGACCGATAATGAACTCTGATGGAATTAAAAATTTGTGTCCCACCTATTTTTGATGTGATAAAAATTATGGAGTTTTCAAAGAAAAAAATTTATGAGGGCAAGTGAAAATTATTTTGGATAATTTAATTGTCCAAAAGTTATATATATATGTGTGTGTGTGTGTGTAAAAAAAAACAAAGGGTGGGGGGTCTTGAAATTCGGGTCTCATTAATGGCCACATGTGTAAAAAGAAAAGGGAGAAAAGGAGTAAAGAAAGGAAAAAAAAAAGATGATGAGTTAAGAAAAAAAAAAGAGGACAGCCAACTTTGGCCATAAATGGCCATAAAAATGTGGTAAAAGAAAGAAAGAAAAAAGATAAAATAGATTTAAAAAAGAAAGAAAAGAAAAAGAAAAGAAAGAAACAGGTGATGCAAGGCAAGGAAGAAAGAAAGAAAAAAAAAAGAGAAGAGGAAGCAGGCGGAGGACGGGGACACCACCACCATCGATTAACTCCCGACGATGAGATGAGTCTTTCGGTACCCACCACTCCTCGTTCGCCGACGATGGGTAGATCGGCCATGGAGGAGGCAAAACTTTTCGGCTCTGATTTCGACCAAACCAACAGGTGATTGGGCGTGTGATCACCGAAAATGAAGTTGAGAGGTCTCAATCTACGAGATGGCAGTGTCAGATCGTCACCAGCGAGCCTCTGGCGACACTCTGGTGATTGATTTGGCAAGCAAATTATTAAATAAATTTAAGCAAAATTGACCCTTAAGGTATGTGACTACGAAATCTTTTAATTTTTCCTAAATTTGTTGAATTTTTTTTCCTTTAGGTTTGTTAAGGGAAAAATATTGAATTATTGAGTAAAAAAAATGAAATTGGTATTATAATTGTTCAATTAGATTTTTATTTAGCTTATATAACGTATAAATTGAGTAAGGAAATTTATTAAGCAATTTCCTATATGAGCAAAAACTTCCTTGTAAATGAAATAAATTATATATTATGTAAATTGTTGAAATTGAGCCCTAATTTGATAAAGAATATAAAATAAAATATATTCGTAAATTATTATGGAATTTATAGAAATTTTATGAACATTTTTGGAATATTTATTAAATGTTGTAATTGATGAAATTAGTGATTTTTTATTAATTATGTCATAAAATGACAATAAGCATAAAATAAATTGTCAATGAATTTTTAGATGAATTATGAAACTCATTAGAGAATTTTTTAAGTTGAATATTGGTGTATGTATAAAGGGTATATGATGAATTAATGTGAATTAATTCATGTGATAAGTGAAAAATGATAATGAACAAGAATAAAGCACATATGAATTTTTGTGAAATTATATGAATTTAATATTTTTGAGATTAAACATTGAATATGTTTAATTAAAAATATTAAATTATTGAGAAATAATTCAATAAATAAGTAAAAGATGGCAAATTATTGTGAATTAAATTACTCCTGTATAAAAAGAAATGAAAATTTTAATTAATGCAATTCCGGAAAATGAAATAATGAATCATATTCATATAATTCATAATTGTTCAAAGATTTGTAACGTAAATGATTGGCTAATTTATTAAAATAAATTAGTCCATAAAAAGTATTAAAATAGTGACTTATTATGGACTAATTTTCGGATTGAAAAAGTAAGAAAGATTGCTAAAAGATTAATTAATGAATTATTAAAAAAATAACTCCTAAACTATTAAAGAAAAGAATAAATAATGAATTATAACAATATAATTCACCCTGGGTATAAAAGTATGAAAAGAATAATTGACTAAAAAGAAAGTAATTGTAAAAGTTAAAAGTCTGAAAAGTATTAAATGTTCAGAGTGAATTATTATAGAATAATTTACAAAAAGTGATCGAAAAGACAAAGTGATTGAAAAGAAAAAGTAAAAGAAAATAAAAAGTTACTGTATAGTCAATAGCACTAAAAAGAGTGTAATTAACAAAATGTATTGCTTTAAGAAAAAGAAAATAAATTAAAAATTTATTGAAGTTTGAAAATCATTCTAAAAATAATTGATTGCTTTTGCCCTTAGCAATAGCCAGGTAGTGGTATTGTTATTCAGGATATAATTGGCTAGCCATAGGAACATCCTATACCGCGGTGTAAGTCACGACGACTTGCTTTGCTATGGGTAGGATCTCTAATCTCCATAGGTTCAGTGTAAAAGTGAAAGTGTAAGTGTAAGTGTAGTGCAGTGCTTTATGAGACATGATTCCTTGGGGGTCATTTCTCTATCAGTAGGGCCCTTTGGGGTCCATGTCCCGTATATCATTTTTGAGAGTCCTGTCATATTACACTAGGGACACATTGAAATGAATAAATCTGATTTGTAAAAGTAAATTGAATGTAAATGTTATAAATGAAAAATGACTTGACTGAAGAAAAATGAAAAATTGGGATAAAATTGAAATTATTCCCAAAGGTTGTAATTAAAATCAAAAAATGAAAAGAAAATATTTTATAAGAATAAAATAATAAGTAATGTTTGTACAGCAAATAAAAAAAATAAGAATAAATCTCTAAAAAATAAATTGAAATGAAATGTTACGAGAAGATCCATGAGAATTAATTGGTATTTTGTGTACCAATTATTATTTTGAAAATAAAAAAATCAAAAAATAGTACTAATTGTGTATTAAATTCAAAAATTACAATACCGTATTTAAGTGTAAAATTATGACTAAGTAATGGAATTCTGAAAGTAAATGTTAAATGAAATGTAAAATTATTAAAAGACAAACGGTTGTTCAGAAGTGCATCAATAGATTCATTAGTAAAAAGAGTAAAAAATAAAGATCTATATGCAAAGTGTTCCAAATAACTGCATCACTTTGCATTAAAAGTTAAAAGTTTTGGTAATTGAAATGTGATAATTAATTAAAAAGCCAAAGTGAAATAAACGAATAAATAGCGAAAACTGTAATTATATTATTAAATGAATGACTGTGTAATTAATCAAAGAATGAAATAGTAAATGGACAAAGTACCATAAAAAGACATGAGTACCAATGTAACTCGTTAAATGAAATGATAACTGCATCAAGTGATTCAAAGTATAGGACAAAAATTAAGTAAAAATAAAGGTAGAAAATATAAAAGTAAAAAGTCAATCTAAAATCGAATCACAACGGAAGTTGTGTAAAGTAAATTAAAAAGTATAATATCAAAGTAAAATTGTAACGCCCCACAATAAAAAAAAACAAGAATAATAATAAAAAAAAGAGAGAAGAATCGGGTTTGTCAAAAGGTGGGTTTGAAAAAGGTATTAGGTGTGTGTGTGATTTAAACTAAAAAGAAAGAAAAAAAAAACGGAAGAGGAGAAAAGGGAGAGAAGACCGAACCAGGGAAAGGGGAAGAAGAAGAAGGGAAGGAGAGGAAGGGGAGGCGCTGCCGCCGATCAGCGGCGCCTGCGCCGGCGATCGGCGCGGCTGCCACCGCCTCCTCGCCGTCCCTTCCCCTTCGGTGAGGTTACGGTTTAGTTTTTGGTTTTTCTCTCTCCTGGCCGAAGACTCTTTCTCTTTTACCGGCGAGTCCCGACGCCGGATGAGGGAGCCGATCACACCGGCGGACTCACAAGGGGGAGGCGGTCCTTTTGGTGGTCACCGATCGTCCTAACTCGCCGGCGTTGAGGAGATCGGAAATGGGTTTGCCGCCACCTTCCGGCGCGATTTTCGGCGAATTGAGAAGGCGGTTTGGCGCGTGACCACCACCGGCAAACTTGGGGTGGCTCGATCTACCTGTGGTGAGCTTCGGTGTATTTTCCGGCGAGTCTCCGGCGGAGCTCCGGCGACCGGTCCGGCGAGCCAATGATGACAAAATGCAGAAAAATGCGGAAATCGACTTTAACGGGTATGTGAATACAAACTACCCTTAATTTCATTTAATTTTGAATTTTATGGTGAATTTTATATTATGTAAGTATATGAATTTAGGAATTAATGGGAAACAATTTGAGTTAATATTAGAAAATAATGAAATAGCATGAAATGGATGAGAATAGAAGAAGAAATTAAGTAATTAGTTTGGAAAACTAAGTGATGCCTAATGATGCACATGAAAGTATTAAATGAAATATGGTGATTTATTATAAATTAAGTGCAAATATAACATCCTAGTTATAAAAGATATGTGATATGATGGAATTAAGTTAAAGATAATATATGAGTATGAAATTATAAATACAACATAATGGTATGTGTGAAGGTAACAAAAAGACATTAAAATAAATTAAGTGTTAATTGATATATATATATATATACTAACATACATTGATGTTAGAAACATAAATAGCATCAAACAAAGTATGAAGAGATTCATGAGCGTTAAAAATTAATATGTTAGTTGAATTGTATATAGTGATATATGAAGTGAATAATTGATATAAAATAGTACTTTGCGTATAAAAAAATGTTATATTAATTTAGAGAAGTATAATTAGAATAATTCTAGTTAACTAACTTATTTACATAAGTGCACTAAAAATATATATACATATTTAGTAATGTAACATGGTGTGACTATATATATAAGTAAGCAAAAGAGTGAAATAAATTAATAATGTGATGAAGTGACGTAAGATGAATAGTTAATAAATTGAGTTGAAAAAATAGTAGAGTAGAGCACTACGGTGCCTACAATAGTAAATGATGTTGTTGATGAATCAACGAAGGAATAATGATGAAATGAAGTTATTAAAGATAAGGAAAACGACCGGTATCCTGGATATATATATATAATGCTAATACATGTAGATACTATTTAATGGTAATATTATGTTTGCCCTTAGTAAAATTAAATAGGAATTGGGGTAATCGAATAAGGTTGGCATGCCAATTAGGGAAAATTGTAATGCGGCGCCTTGATGTGTAACATCGGATTGGATGGCTCCGAGAGCTGAATCCGGTGTATGTCATTTAATTGGGTTGTGGATTGGATGGCTCCGAGAGCTGAATCCACAACTGCATTTTTATATAAATACATGTGTGTGTGTATGAAATTATATTGAATTGTGGATTGGATGGCTCCGAGAGCTGAATCCACAACTGCATTTATATATAAATACATGTGTGTGTGTATGAAATTATATTGAATTGTGGATTGGATGGCTCCGAGAGCTGAATCCACAACTGTATGTGTATATATATATATATATATATATATATATATATATATATATATATATATATATATATATAATTGCGTATATTGACTGAGAAAAATGGTTAAAGGGGATTGAATGGTTCCGAGAACTGAATCCCCCGATTATATCCCGTTTATCTAGCTCGTTGCAATTCCACTGGATTTTTCTAAGGGCAAAATGGTAATCTTGTATGAAATCGAGATGAAAGAATAATTATGATAATTTGGATGCCATAAATATAAATAATAAATAATATAAAAAATAAGATCAATGGGATAAGTAACAGTAAAATTGTAATTACGTGATAAAATAAAAGTAAATTGGTTAGTTGGACCAAAAAGAGCAAAATACGAAACTTAACTTGGCTAAATAAGACAGAAAGGGGCAAGAATATAATTAATCAAAAATTAAAGGGTTAACTTGTAAATCTACCATCTTTGGAAAATTAAAAGAATCAAAATATAATTTGTACGTTGGAAATTCAATAAAAGTCAAATAAAGCCAAATGAGTTAAAATATAAGTTAATTAGAGAAAATAGTAAATTGGAATATTAATATAGCACTTAGAGGAATCAAATTTAATAGACAAGTTACGAAGGATAAAATCGTCAATATTAAAAATGTTAAGAATCAAAATGTAGTTCGTCACCATAAGAGAAATTTGGGATCTAAAGTAAATTATGAATATATTAAGATTAAATTATAGATTTATGTAATAGAAAGAGATTACAAGAATTTGATTTGAAATTTTCTATTTAGTGAGGAAAGAAATGTAATCAAACAAGAAAAATATATAATAAAGATAAAGACAAGTAAAGAAGGTCAAATGACTTAATCGAAAATAAATAGCATTGTTGACCTGATTATTAAAGTGTAATTAATATCAAAAGAGAGAATTTGAATGGATTTTTATAACTAATGAATGAAATCATAATAAGTTCATGGCGAGAAATATTCAAGAAGAAACGAATGATGGACTAGTAGTTTGAGAAAATAATTAACGAGATATTGATCTAGCTAGACAGAAAATTTTAAATTTTAATTCAAACAAAAGCAAGAACTTAGTTGAAAGTATAAGAGAAATGAGAAAATATAGGAAAATGAAGTACGACAAAATACTAAATAGCGATAGAGAAAAGAAGGTTAGTAACAGAATAGAAATGGAACGTTACAACGAATGAATTTTGACTATTAAAAAATTTACTGTATAAATTATAGTAAATCCATAAAGTAACAAAAGAAGGACAATTTAAATAAAAAGATAGGCAAGGACGAATAATTAATAATAGGAATTGCAGGGATAAGGTTAAGCAAAGAAATAGACTTGCTTAAGTTAATAGAGATTATAAAATTAAAAAATAAAATTTAATCGAATGAAATTTTGAGTAGTTGTATCCACCACTAAGCGACAATATTGCTTAGCGTGCGGTTGTTGACTGCGCGCAGGAAAAGAAGATTTCGGGATGTGAAGAAAGAATTGTCGCATGGCATCTATACATAAAGAGAATGGGATCGCATAAACTGAGGTAAATAAATTTGGACTCATAGATATATATGTATATCTGTTTAGTATCACTATTTATGAGATATGAATATATGGATAAAAGTAGGGTGTTACAAAAATAATTACCAAAAAAGTGTTGATTAATAATGAAAATAGTGTTAAAGAAATTGAAAGCAAAATTTTGATAAATAAGAATAAATGTTTGCATAATTTATGTAATTATACTTTATCTGGGAAATTCTAGAATTAGTAGTCACCACTGAGCATAATTAGTGCTCAGCACGTAGTGTTTACTACGTGCAGATTCTGAAGTGTTGCGGGAGCCAGTACACAAAGAAGCAGTGATTGAAAAAGAAGATGAGTCAGTTATAATTATTTTAATGTTTGGTATGTATATACTTAAATAGCAAAGGTAAAGAATTGATATGGTTTTGGGTTAGAATTTATGAAATTGTAAATATTGTTATTTCTGTATATTATTATCCGATATGATTGTTGTACCTCTAAGAAACTGTGGAGATTGTTTGATTTTTCGGGAGGTTAGTGAGTTATAACCGTTATACTGCCGAAATTTTGTAAATTGAATAGTAATATTAAATTGTATCAAAATTGTTTGTCAGTAATTGAAGTTTGAAAAAGAAAAAAATTTTACCATTTACCGCTAAATTTCGTATTGGAAAAGACTGTTCCTATTATGATGTTACATTTAGCTCCGGTCAAACTCACGATCAACAAGTTACTATTCAAATGAAAATTATTATGTTTCTCTTACTTTCTGAGTTCAAACATTCTTAAAAATACTTCCTTAACCCTCAAAATATATTTATTAGGCCGCATGAATATTTTTGAGTCAGTTAATGACTATTTTTCGATCTGATCCACTTTTACCAATTCGATAACTTAATTTTCAAAGTTATTGAAAATTTTATTTTTCATTACCATATGATTGTACATCTCATTTGATGTAGATCTGAAAATTTTAGAAGTTATTTTCTATTTTTAAAATCCAAGTCAAACTTTTGGTCAATCCGAGTACTGTTTAAGATAAAACCGTAAAATTTTCTTATTTTCGACTTTTGGGAACCTATTTGACTTCATTTTCATTTCAAATTTCACCCACGTGCTCTTGTTGACTTGCTCTTTCCAATGATCAAATAAAATATTTTTCAACTCCGAAAAATACTATTCACAATAGTGTCACTATTCACCATCAAAAAATATTATTTTTAACTAACTTGGTATTTAGGCCGTTACAATATATACATAGTCGGGGAAATTTTTCAATGCGTTCTATAATTGCTAGCTTGAAAAGGCAAAAATAGTGGGCCTAAACCCGTAGTACCGGATTGCTGGTTCAGAGTCTGAACCCGTTAACTTGACCTACGATATCAAACCCTAATAATGGCCAATTTACTGTTCATGGTGGCCCCACTCCTTCATTTCCGTAGCCTCTCACTATGGGATCTAATTCTTCGATTTCCTCCACCTGCAAGCTCCACAATCCCATTCCCGTAGCCTCTCCTTATAGGATCCAATTCACTCCAAACCCCTAAATAAAACCCAAAAACACCCAATTTTTATAAATATTCTTTCAATCCACATTATTTGAAAAAAAAAAGTCCCAAAAAAGGTTGAAAAATAAATATAAATGTTGTATTAATGACATATACGTGCATCCCTTTGGGGACATCCAATGAAATTGGAATAATACAGAGAAGATTAGCATGGCCCCTGCACAAGGATGAATGACAAATACGTGCGAAATGTGGGTTTATCATATATACATCTATTTAGAGGGAATTTATAATTTTGGGATTGTTCTAATTATTTCCATTTGAAATAACATAAAGGTTGACAGCATTAATCTCAACTAATCCACCAGGATCAACTCTCTAATTTAATTTTAACCTAAATCTAATAGCCCATATTCCAAATCAAACCCAATCTTTTTCAGTGGATTTTGATTTTTGAGTCCTCTAAATTCTGGTGTGTTTTTTTTAAGGTATAATACATTTTTGGTGGACTCTAAATGCGAGGTTAGTCCTACCTAAACCCAATATAAGATTTTATAATTTGTTTTGAATATGATGTATTATTATCATATATAATATTAAATTTTACTTTTAGTATAAATTTTGATTAATTGATTTAATTTATTAGAATATTTTATTTAAAAAACGGAGAAGATGTAGTATTGAAACTAGTCTTTTACCTGGCACAGTTCTATCCCTCCTGATTTGAGCTTAATCACAATTCACAAAAGGAAAGGCTACTGAAGTGTTTTATCCTACATTAGTTCCAGCTTAGCGTGGTTTTTCTGTTTTAATTCTTTGTTTTCCCTTAAAATTTAGCTTTAAATTGATATATATTTATTTATGAGATGTTCTGCCACTCAAATGGTAAATTTTATTAATCGATTCATTAATAATTTTATTAACTAATTTATTAATTTTGTTTACCGTTATACCGTTTTCATTTTGAATTGATTTTTTCATATTGATTTAAAAATAACATTAGAGTTTGTATAATCTATTAAATTTACATTTTAAAATTTTTAATGGTTTACGAGTATATAACATCCATTAAAAAATTAAAAAAAAACATTTGCATACATAATTGTAAGAATAAAATATATTTCCGATTTTATATATATATATACATATAATAATGAGATAATTTCAACGTAAAAAAATGTGTATAATAATAACAATAATAGTTAAAAAAGTAATGCATCACAATATTTTTATATCATAATATTTAGAAAAATATTTAAAAAATATAAAATATATATATATTTATTAAATATTAATTAAAAATTAACCATCAATTTCTAAAAATAAAAAGCATAGTGCTAAACTATGAATCTAATTAACTTAAATTTGATTTAATTTCATGACAATTTTCTATTAATGAAAAGTTCAATTTTTTTCTCATCTCAAATGGTTAGAGCAAATACCAACGTCCGTTGGTCAAAGTAGATAAAAATTTCATCTCACTTAAGCATGTCGTAAGTTCAATCTGTAAGCTCGATATATGTATGAAAATTACAGTGTTGGAAGGGTTGCTCCCAGCAATAAATTTTTGCAATATCCAATCTAATTTATTAGGCCAACTGGACTTCAATACTGGACGGATATAGCTTTAAAAAAAGAAGAGAGGTTAGAGCAAATGAATGCTCCGTAAGGCATTAGAACTGGCATCCCTTCCACATCCAATGTCAAATATCAAAAAAGATATCTCCTTTTTCTAATGCAAAAGAATATCCACTTAATTAAACGAATAGATAAACAAGTGCAGTCATGCAAATAATGAATGGATAATATTAATTGAATTTGTTTGATATAATAATTTGAAATAAAATTAAATGGGTATGATACTTACAATTATGACAGACTGCAAATTTTTCTTTTAAAAAAAAAACCCCACATTTTAAAGACTCCAGTTGGGCCTGCTAGATTATTTTGGAGGGCTTTTTACAAAAAAATATTAGGAAAAAAAATAAAAACAACAAAAAATATAACATTTTTATAATTTTTTCATTAATATAATTTTTAAAATTTTTAATAACAAAAATACAACTTATCTTTCCAAACAATACAACTTTTTTACTAGGCATTCTTTTCTCTGCATCGTCACTCTTCATCCGCAATTTATTTCCCTTAGTCAAAGCTTCTTCTTCACTTTTTTGTGACTTGCGATGGCAATTGGTGACATGAGCAGCACCGGCGAGTGACCAAGGACGAGGCGCTCACTTCGGTGTACTTCGTTCCTCCCCATTCGCTGGCAACAAGCAGATCAGATAAAGGGGTAGCTGGTTGTTCTTGAGCAAATTCCGGCCAGATGGCGGACGTTGGGCCGCATGACCACCATCGTTAGACTCCCTTTGATGTCAGCTGCCTCCAGGTGCTCTCGTGCATTCTTATTCCATCATTAGTTGATGACCGATAAAACAACCAGCATCTTCCTTTATTTAACACTTCTTCTTCTTCGTCTTCCTTCACTGCTAAAAGAAAAAAGAACAAAATAAATTAAGAATGGTAATCTCCACAACCATTCTTCTACAATTGTTTGGAGATTGCAAAATCAATTGAAGGAAACATATGAAGCTTTGACTTGATCATTTAATTCAACTTCATTTCCAACACCAAAAATATTCTTGACCATATAGGCGTCTTTCGTCGGAGATGGAGAAGGCAATGGTTTTTCCTTTTCTAATTTCATGTGCCTCCTGGCTTTATTGCTATTTTACATCCTATATCCTACTTGCCAGATCCCAATTTACGCTATAGCTCAAGATCTCATGTATCTTCTAGATTTGGAGAAAGCACGAGCGATAGATGCTATTCTAGAGAATGCAGAGGTACAGATGTATTTTTTTTACTTGGCCTAATGTAAACTATGACCACAAAAAAAGTTTAATGATTATCCACAACTCTTTAGACTTTATTTATATATTATCCTTCAAAGATTCTTTAGTTGGATTGATAGGCTTTACTCTATGTTTGTTATCATGCAAAGAATAGTATTTCCTTTATATATATATATATATGCTTTGAACATTATATCATGTGTGATGCAAAAAACACAAGTACTTATGATTTTCAAATGGTTATTCTTTCCTTTCCCATATGCGAGGTAACTTGTTCAGTTGAAATTCAAATATCCACATGCCAAATATGCACATTATATAATCAATAAATATTTTGCTGTACCTTGACAAAGTTGCCATAAATTTTGTCCCCATCTCAATTACTCTACTTTTGGATTGAAAATTAAAGGAAGGAAAAATGACTAAATTTGCTATTAAATTATGTATACAGCATGTACACATACTGTGTACAACAAATACACAGTATATATGTATACATATTGTATGCAATGCGTGTACATGTTGTATGTAACATGTGTACATGTTATATATATCATGTGTACATAGTATACACACACTATGTATTTGTTGTACATAGTTTGTGTACATGTTGTATACATTCGGCGTGCTCGGTGTACACACAGTGTGTACTCGTTATACACACCTTGTGTACTTGGTATACACACACGATCTATGCGGTGTACACAAAGTGTGTACTCGGTGTACACAGGGTGTGTACAAGGTATACACACCTTATGTACTTGATGTACACACACTGTGTACTTGGTGTACACAGCACACAAGGTATGTACAAGGTATACACACCTTGTGTACTCGATGCACACAGGGTGTGTACAAGGTGTACACACGTTGTGTACTTAATGTACACACTATGTACTTGGTGTACACAGTACACAGGATGTGTACAATAATATATTTATGATAGAAATAAATCAAGCTTTACATTTTTAGCTAATGAATAAGCTTCTTATGTTCTGCAGTAAACAGCTTACTGTTCGTTTGATTATATTTGAAGACTATATTAATAGCTTGCTCTTTATTTGGAGATAATATATAATTTTATTATGTTATAATTTTAAATATTATTTATAATATTTATATAATTTAAATATAAATAATATATTTATAAGTTGATATATTTGTAATATAATTATGTTATACTAACGAGAATCTAGATTCTTGAGAAGTAGATTTTGATATTAGCTAAGTTAATTGTTGTCATACAAGCTCCATAAGTTGATATGCAAACAAACAATGGATAACACTAGAAAATGAACAATGAATAATCATCAACTTGTCAGCTAATCCAAACATATCTGTCTCCAAATTGTAAAAAACAAGAAACATATCTTTGGTATTTATTATTTAAACTGTACTTTGCATAATGCAATAACACTTTAAAACACGTTAGAGCTTATATGCCACATAGGCATTATCTACGAAAAATGCATTCCAATAACATACCTTTAAATCCCAATACTGTAAGAAACAATGCCTGTAGTCATGAAATTTGACAACTAAATTGGATTAACATCAATGGACAAGAAAATCAATTCATACCAAATACCCAAATCACTGATCGTGGAAAAAAAAAATAATACAGAAAAAACAAAGTGCTCAATCTCAAAGATAGTGAATCGCATCAGCATCGTTTATGTTTCAGACTATTAGTTCCCAAATAAGTTAACCCAAATGAATAATCGTATCAACACAAAATCAACAAATTTTAAAGCAAAAATACAATTTGTTTCAGATAAATTGAATGCATATAAAACAGAGCATAGATATAGAGAAACCAGAGTAAAAACGAAGGCATGCTCTATGAGTGAACTCCGAAGAGCCGATGTTCTACAGAAACAGACAATTTTCACTAATCTAATTGGAACAATACAATATCTTTTCACAGACCAAGTGCTCAATATATCTGAAATCACATTCTCACAGCAGCCAAAAAATAAAAACTTGCGTAAATCACAACAACAAATATATAACAGCAGTCTAAACAAATAAAATGAAAAAAGAATATTGGGAACACACAACAACAGATATGTAATTCATGCATGTGGGAATTAAAGCTGCAAACAAATTATACCATAAGCTTTCAATCATTTGTCTTATCAACATTACATGAACCAAACTTGAAGCAGGTTGAACTTAGCTCATCGAGTAAAATCAACAAGCTCAAGAACCAATCCATTATTAGGCACATTTAAGTACTTAGTATGGTTGCAGTCGTAATCCATTTCAAGATAAAACAAAAATATACTTAACCATTTGGAAAACTAAGGCATCGAATAAAGTTTGTTGTCTTGTCTCATAGGTTATAGCTTGGAGTGATTAATGTAATTTCTTATCTTGTAACTTATACCTTAAAGTTTGTAGAGTTTTCATTGAGTCAATGAGTTATAACTTCTCTAAAATGTGCTCAGCTTCAACCTAATAGCCATCTTCTCTCCTATTTGTTATTCTCGGGAGAACATTAATTTGCGCCAATTAAACACAGCAAATTCTGTATAAATGAGAAAAAAAGAACAGATGAGCAAGGAAAAGAGAATGAGAAAAAACCTTGCAAGGAGAGAACAAAGTGAGCCTTGAAAGAGGAGCATTCTTGTCTACATCGTCAACTAACTTGATTATTCTTTCATCAGGATCATAAACTATCTAATTTCCATTTCCAAGAAGCAATCAAACAAAAACCCAACAAAATCAAAAACCCAAAAAAAAGGAAAAAAATGATCTCCTCCATCCCAAAAAAAAAATTGATATGTGTGTGTAAATTAAAAAAAAAAATCCAAGCTAATTAGAACTTGTAATTGGATATTTAGATCTCCAACATCCCTGCTCCAGACAACTTCTAGATTAATATCTCGCTACCCTTCACCAATCAAAAGATCAAACTAGAATGGCAGCACCGACAGCGAAGAGAGAATTTCAGATCGCCTGAGAAAGAGAAATATGCCGGTGAGGTGGAAGGAGAAAGAAATCGCCGGTGAGATGGAAGGAGAAAGAGGTCACCGGAGAATGAAGAGAAAGACGAGAACGCTGAAGAGGCGAAGCCAAGGAAAGTTTTTGTTTCATATAAAAAATTGTATTTTTGAAAATAGAAATTTAAAAAGTTAGAATTATGAAATAATATAAAAAGGATTATATTTTTTGAAAAAATGATAAAAACTTGACATTTGGGATAATTTCATCTATTTTAGAAGGCTCTAATTTTGGGCTCTGTTAGGTTTAAATTTGAAGAAATTATATAAAATATTACTTTTTTTCCTACTTTTTTAAAATACATTTTCTCTTTTTTATTTTAAACATAATTTTTTTTTTTTTCAAAAGTATCAACTTTTTAATAGTTTAATTTTTCCTTAATTTTTTAATAGTTTTGTTGTCACACATGCTTGAAAATAAAAATAAAAAAATGAAGTCCCGCTGAATCAAAAATTTCAAAAATCCTCCTAACACTGTAAAAATCCAGCAAGTGGTCGGATTATACAAATCTCCATAATCTTATTTCTTAAAACCATCTTTAATTTTTCAAAATCTCTCCCTTTCTTCAATTGCCTTTGGTTTTTGGTATTATTTTTCAGCTTCGTTTTCGCTCCAGATCAAAATGGTGACTGTATTTTTGCTCATTACAACCGCTGATTGTACCGCTAAATAAAAGATTTATAAATTGAAATTTTATTTTTAGGTGTATGTTTTTGTCTTTATTTATTTTTTTATTTTTTGGTTGGTATACTTTTGTAGATGTGGGTACTACAAACAATTAATTTTAAAATTGAAATTAAGTGTATCATGTGTACTTTGATATACCGATTTCAAATTAAAAATTGTAACAATGTTATTTAGTAAACCGGTATATATACTTAAATATACCAAAGTGGAAGATACAAATTTTTAATTATATAGTTTTTATACCTCTTAATATATTGTTAGATATACCTTGGTATATATAAATATATCAAATTAAATAATATAAAATTTTTAAATGTAAACAAGCATAAAAAAGAAAAAAAATTGTAACGTCATTTACAAAAAATATATATATTTTTTAAAAATAAATAATCCTTTTAAAAAAATGGAAAGAGGGAAAGTCAATTTTTAAAAGATTTTAAAAAAATAAAATGGGTTAATAGAAAGTTGAGTGAAAAGAGAAAATTGATTTTAAATAAAACTTTAAAATAATTAAAAGAAATATATATCACGATATATTATAAAAAGTAGACATAAATATCTCTCGAAGCGCAGATCATTAAAGAGAAAGCAGAAATCTATGGATGCTCATGAGGCGGAGAATTCTCGATCGGAGACCCGACCTGAACGGGGCGAAAAATTCCCGAATTTTCCTCCTACGGGAGCGGAAATGGGGATAAAAAAATTCCCGTTTTTGATTTCGGGGCGAGGAATGGGGTATCCACCCTGCGTGGATCCCCGCCCCGAGGTATTATTACAAATATATTCCTATATTTTTAGTTATGAGAATTTAATTGATTATTTAGTGATTAATTTCTCCTTTTGGTATATTGACTCCATATATGAGAATTTAATTGATTATTTTAGTAATATGAGTTGTTACTATTATTTATTTATTGGAGATTTGTAAAAAAAAAATTATGCATTTATTTCTTTTATTATTGTAACTTAATTAAGTTTTGGTTATTTGTATTTAATTTTAGGATTATTAAATTTTAAATTATATTTAATTTTAGATTTGTCAATGGTTAAAATTTTTGTTAATTTAAATTGTTATTGATTTTAGATTTTTTATTTATTAAATGTTATATTTTAATTTTAATTATTTGTGAAATATTTTATTTTAAAATTTAAAAAATTATTTTTTCATGGGGATCCCGATGGGGATGGGGGAAATTCCCTTCCCGTTATTGAATTGGGGGCGGGGACAGGGAATCCCCGTCACTAGCAAGGCAGTGAGCGGGGATACAATCCCTGGCTCCGCCCCGCCCCGTGAGCATCCCTACAGAAATCGATTGTTTTACGTTACTGGCAAAATCTATCACCCACGTATCACGAACTACGTGATGAAAGCATATATCCACGAACTAAATGCCCATTTAGATAAAGAGAATATGCGAGGAGATAAACCGACAGAGTTTCGATATCTCTAATTTTCTCCTCATTTTCAAATGAAGAAATTAAGCCCTTATATAGGATTCTAATTAAGGAATACTTAATTTCCTTAATAATGATGAATTAAATTGGCAGTTACAATATTAATAAGGAAATAATTAATATGACAGTTACAAAATTAATATGTAGCTGTCCATATTAATGCACACATAAATGATAGATTCCCTAATTAAAAAAAAATAATATGTAACTAATTTCATATAAATTATTTTCTGTTCCGATATTATCTCTATTATATCGGGGGTTATCATTTTTTTGTTGTTTGATATTAAAATGGTAAGTTTTGGCTATTAAAAATATTAAAATTGTCAGCTTTTCTGCTAAAAAATATTAAAATAGTCCTTTTTTATTATTTTTGAAACAAAAATTTTAATTATTTAATGGAATAGGCAGTGTTCAGTGAAAAAGTGACAAATTAATAGTTACATGGATCAAAAGATCAAACTAGTAAAAATTTTAATATATGCTACATGTCGATTAATTGATCTATGTAAATACTGATTTGTCATTTTTTTTACGGAAAGTAATTTATTTCTCCAGGTGAATGGAATTTTTGTCCAAAAAAAAGAGCTTATCATTTTAATATTTTTAGCGGCAAAAATATATCATTTTGGTATTTTTAGTGGAGAAATCTGACCAATTTAATATTTTTAAGTGTATAAACTGACAATTTTTAATATTTTTAAGAATAAAAACCGACTTAAAAAAACATTAGGAGTATTTTTTTATTAGAAAAAAAAATTAGCAGCAAAAATAACCCGCCAAAATTAGACAGGAAAAAGGCCAACTATGGCTTGCACTTTGTTGTTATTTTTTCATGGGTCTAGGGCCCATGAGCTTGAATCAATTAATTCCATTTATTTTACTTTTCTGCGCCAATTTTCGTAAGTTCTGGACGCACACAATATTATGCGCAACAAAAAGATTCGGAACACCGTTATAGCTTAAAAAAAAAACTTAAACAAATTTGCGCATAAAAATTTCAAAGAAAATAAGAATAATTAGATATTCATAAAATGTGATTGTAAATACTATTTTATTTCCATGATACTATTAAAATATGAACTAATGTAAAATGATGACTGTCATTTTATTGTGCTCTATCAAAAATAAATAAATAAATAAATACATTTAAGACGAGCAACTTCAAAAGTATGTGATAACATATTCTTTCCATTTCATATTATGTATCTATTTAAAGTAGGAGTGAAAAAAAATCGAAAATATCATTAATCGCAAAATTAGTTCGAAGTTAAATTGATTTTTATAATTAATCAATCCGATGAATTCGGTTACTGTTACGGTTTTTAATTTTCATATTTTAGGTTTTTTTGTTACGGTTTAAGTTTTTAGGTATCGGTTAAAGATTAGTTTACGGTTAATCGGTTTATATATATATATATATATATATATATATATATATATATATATTATGTTTATACCTTAATTTTTTAATATATATTTCTCTCTAAAACTTACCTAAAATAATACTTAAAATATATTTGAATTATATATTTATTTTTATATCTTATTTTTTATATTTTTCTATAAAATTTATATAATACTTTAAATTAAATTTATATTATTTTATTTTCTTTAATTATATAGTAATATTTATATGTAGTAACCGATTAAATTTTATATATTTTTATCATATATTAATTTTCATATTTTACTTAATATTATCCAAAATTTTATATGATTTAGAATCAAACATGTTAATTTTCTACAAATATCAAATCTATTTTATAATACTCAACATGAATTTTGACTAATAAATTATGTTTATTTTGTAATTTTTATTTTTAATTACTTTGCACATCTAAAATTGAATTGAACTTTGTCTTTTTTATATAATTTTATGTTATAAATTTTAATAGTTAATCAAAAAATATTGGTTAACCAAACAAAAAAACCGAAATCGATGGTTTGATTAACTGAATATAATGAACTGATTAACGATTAGTAATTTTTAAAAACCGATATTAATTATCTGGTTAATTTTTTTTATCATAAACGGATTAACCGGTCCATACTCACTCCTAATTTAAAATATTTAAAAAAATTAAACAAATTATTAATTATTTAATTTGCCATTTGAAAAAACTAAATTTCATCAATTAATGTATTTTTATCTTCATCAAAGTGGGGTTATACTTGAAAAAAAAAAAAGTGTATGAAATTACTTCATTTGTCTAAAATAACATTTATTTTAAAATAAAATTTTCTTTTTTAAATGGACACTTGATATGAAATGAGGGGAGCCACCAGCAAAACAGTTTTGAACAACACTTTGAAATGGATATTACAGTTTTGAATAACACTTTGAAATGGACATTATTCAACTTTAGTTTCCTATTAATGTAATGAAAATAAATTGAATTAGGTCAAAAAGAATATCCTTTACGACCACAATACCAAAGAAAAAAACAGTTGTGCTTAATTATTAATCATAAAAGTATATCTCAATCGATTATTGATTTATTTATTATTCAGTATATTGATATCATGGTTTTTCTCTGCATTTTATTACAACCCATAGTTTAGTCTTATTAACTGAAAAAACTGGTAATTGGATCATCTAATTCTTAATTTTATCATATAAAAAGTGTTATTACGGCACATTATTGAATCACTAATTTTTTTTTTAATTCAAAATTATGTAAGGATAGAATATCATATTATTCATGAATAATGATTATGTAGTGGGTGAAAAATAAAAAATAAAATAAAAAGACATACCAATCACGAGGAGAAACTGTAGAAAGAAAGTCTGGTCTCGTCAATCAACATTCGCATAAAAGACCCTACTTGATGTTGCTATTTAGTATTTGCCAATCTAATAACCGTTAACTGAGTCATCTTTATTTGTATTTTTCTACTTTTTTTTTTTTGATAAAAGTGATTTTTATAAAAGTAAAGATCAAATACAGGGAGGAATCACGTTCCAGTAACGAAAAGACTCAAATAAGATTGAAACTCTAGCTAAGTTATGAGTCTCAATGTTTAACGACCTTTTAATCCAGACAATCTCAATATCAGTTCTACTCAGTAACAGAGTTTTACAATCTAAAGAAATGCAACCAAAATCAGAAAAATCCAGCATGCTATTGTTAAGAGCCAAAGAGACATCCGTATGAATAATGCCTTTATTGGGGAGGTTATCAGCAATCCAAATCAAAGTTGAGCGAAGAGCAAGTGCCTCCGCAATTCTAGGAGCAAACAATCCCGGGCTATGACCTGAAATGGCACAAAAAAACTGACCCTCATGATTCCAGATTTGCCAAAGCACAAGGCAAGTTTCTTCGAATTTGTCTTTACCCACCTGCATCAAGAAATCAGAAAGTAGTCCATCCAACTACATAACATCCGTTGGGATGATAATGTTAAAGCTAGCCCAAACATCCCTGGCAAAATGACAATGGAATAAGACATGAGCAATTGTTTCTTCCTGGGTACAAAGATTACAAGATGTGTTAATGCCAATTCCCTGTTGAACTAACTTACTTCGGACCGGTAAAGAGTTATTCAATGCTCTCCAAATAAAATTCTGCACCTTTTGAGGGATTTTTAGCTTCCAAAGAGATTTCCATATGTTGTTATTCTGAAACTGACTGCCTCTCAACCCTTGAAAAGCCAAATGGTAGCCACTCTTGACTGAACAAATGCCTCTTTTATCAAAATGCCACACAAGTTTATCAGACTTCTGAAAAATAGATAAAGGGATATTTAAAATATCATAGACATCAACCACATTGCAAAACTCCACAAGTTTATCAATGTCCCATTCCTTACCACCATTCTTCAAAAAAGCACTTACCCGCACATCATCATCCACAAAGTCTATGCCATCCCCAATGAAGAAATTAGAATCTCTAGGAATCTAGGGATCTTTTTTTTAAAAAATAAATCTCACGTTTCCCACCTGCCACCTTAAACCCTGTTGTAGTAGGTCTTTAGCCTTAAAGATACTTTGTCAGGTAAAACTAGGAATATAGCCTAGTTTAGCTTTGATAAAGTTCCCTTGAGAAAAATATTTAGCTTTGAAAACTCTAAAAGCTAAAGTATCTTTATTAGCAATAAAACTCCAACCTTGCTTGGCCAGCATAGCCAAATTAAAGCAATGAAGATCCCTAAAACCCATATCCCCTCTGTCTTTGCTAGAACACATCTTCACCCAAAACAGCCAATGCAACTTTCTATCACCATTGTTTTTCTTACCCCAACAAAATGAATTCATCATTTTTTGCAGCTCATCACAAGTAGAAAGGGGAATCAAAAAGACACTCATACAATAGGTGGAGATAGCTTGAGCAACGGACTTTAATAAAACTTACTTACCTGATCTTGACAAAAATTTATTGTTCCAGGCATTGATTCTCTGGGCTAATTTACTTTTGAGGAAACCAAATATGGCCCTCTTGCTACGACCAATAAGGGAGGAAAGACCAAGATATCTACCATGGTTAAGAGAAGTATAAACCCTAAGATGGTCAGACATAACCCTTTTATCATCAACATTGACATTAGGGCTAAAGAAAATTCCAGACTTCTGAAAGTTAATAGACTGACCAGAGGATTTCTCATAAACTTGGAGAATATTCTTGATAACTTGACTCTCTTCACCCTTAGCCTTGAAGAAAAATAAAGAATCATCTGCAACCAATAAATGGGAAAATCTAGGGCCCCTAAGGCTACCCCTACAACCTTCGATAATACCCCTTCTTTTTGCATCTTTAAATAGACAGGATAAACCTTCAGCACAAATAAGAAAAAGATACGGAGAGATAGGATCACCCTGATGAAAACCCCTTTTAGGACCCATACGACCAACCTCTAAACCATTGAATCTGAATTTATAATTAATAGAGTGCACACAGAGCATCATCAAATCTGTCCATTTCCTAGAGAATCCCAAAGCCAGCAACATAGTTTCTAAAAACACCCAATCTACCTTGTCGTAGGCCTTACTAATGTCAACTTTTAAGGCTGCAACTCCAGAATTACCCCCCTCCCCCTTAGGTTTTTCATAGTATAAATCAGTTCAAAAGCAATTAGAAAGTTATCAGTGATTAATCTACCCGGAACAAATGCAGATTGGGAATCAGAAATAATCTTAGGCAGGATACATTTAAGCCTATTAGCAAGCACCTTAGAGATAATTTTATACAGAATATTGCAAAGTACTATAGGTCTAAAGTCTTTAAGAGATTCAGGATTCTCTACTTTAGGGATTAAAACAACAGTAGTATCAGATAGAGAATTAGGGAAAATACCATCCATAAGCCATTTCTGGCAGCCAGCAACCACGTCATCTCCAATGATGCTCCAGAATTTCTAGAAGAATGCAAGGTTTAAACCATCTGGTCCTGGCGACTTGTCAAGATTCATTTGAAAGACAGCTTCTCAAAATTCCGCAGCCAAAAAGGGACGAGTGAGAACTTCATTATCAGCCTCTGTCACTTTGCTAGTAACCACATTGGAGATCCAAAAACAATCAGATATAGACCCACGAAAGAGTTCAGCAAAATAATCCACAATAATTCTACCAATATCATCACCATTGTAGACCCAGTCACCTGAACCATTTTTAAGAGCTGCAATATGATTTTTGTTTCTCCTGCCAGTACCCTGCAAGTGGAAGAACTTAGAGTTCTGGTCACTATATTTCATCCAAAAAGTTTTGATCTCTGTCTCCATTTAAGTTCTTCTTGCTCCAGAATAATATTATACTCATCCTATAACCCCTTCACCTGCTCTGTACTATAAAAACCCATATCATCACGTACTCATTTAAGCTTCTTCTCAATTTCATTCTTACGAATTTTTATGGATTTATTCCTCCTAGAACCCCATTCATTTAGCTGCCTACAACATTCATCCTTTTGCCCTATTACATCTGTGCAACCCTTTTAATTGCATCCACCAAATCCGGTTCCACAAGCCAACTATTCTTGAACCTAAACCTTTTCCTCCTCCATTGACTAAAGGATCTCTCCAAATCAGCTAACAGCGGCGAGTGATCAGACACTGGAGCCACCAGATTTTGTAAGAAGCAATTGGGAAATGAAGAGAAGAATGAAGGATTACCCATAACTCGATCTAACTTTTCTCTAACCCAAATATTAGGAGAGCAAAATCTAACCCAGGTGAAGATGGAACCTGATGAAGGCAGATCCGACAAATCACAATCTGCAACCGTTGAACGAACACCTTCTAGCAAGTAGTTAGGGTGACTACCACCGCCTATTTTTTTCTGATGAATGCAATAAATCATTGAAATCGCCTACCACCAGCTAAGGCTCCGACGACCCCACCTCCGATCTCAGACGTCGCAGCAATCTTCATGAATCCACCCTTCTACTTCTCTCCGGAAAACCATAAAAGCCCGTCAAAACCCATTTCAAGCCATTGTGCTCTGTAATGGAAAGATTAACAAAGTTTTGGTTAAAGTTGATGGGTTGGACCTGGATAAAGTCAGCCCAAAGAAATGCTAGGCCTCCACTCCGACCCAATCTGTCAATAGAAAAGCAACCAGCAAAACCCATTTCAGTTTTAAGCTTCTCAATCCTATTCCCATGAACTAGAGTTTTAAGAAGAAAGACTATGATCTCAGAACACGAACTGTGCGAGGGTTGCCCAAGCCTCGACAGTTCCAACTAAGAATTTTCATGGCTCCAGGCAGGCCTACGTGGCAGGGCCCACCGATGAATTCTTATTGTTGTCATTGAGAATCACAATTGAGATCCTGGTCCATTGAAACAGATAAAGGCTTTCTTTGTTCTTGTCTGGGCCTCTTCTTACCCTCTTCAAGGCCCATGGGTGTTTTTTCATTTAAGTGATCCTTATTTAATTGCCCTCCATCCTCTTGGTCACATTTCATTCCTTCGAGAATTCCTCTCTTCATGGGATATATATCATTACCTTCCTTATCTTCTACCCTTCCATCAGATCTTTCAAAATTCAAACGTGATTGTTTACCCAGATTAAGATCCCTTCCCAACCTTTCCGCCGTGATTCTAGGACTAAAGACCTACTCTCATCACGCAGCCAACTACTCACTACTGGGTTGTTTCTCCAAGATAGCACTTTGATTGAATCATCCCATTGCAATGGAAGGTGTAACCCCCCAGGTCTAGTTCGTAAGATGCAGCAACTATCTAAATGGCCTAGGCGACCACAGAGATAGCAAAACACAGGCAGTCGTTCATACCTGAACTTAACGAAGTGGACTGATCCATATCTCTTGATAATTTTCTTGTGTCCCATTAAAGGAGTTTGAACATCAATCCGAACACAAATTCTCATGAACTGATCAAATCTTCCTTTGATAATTTTTGTGTCATAGTCTAAAAATTCTCCCAGTAGATTTCTAAACTTCTCTGCCATGGCTTCGGACATGAAACCCAGTGGTAACTCATGCACTTGAACCCAAAAATCACAAGTGTTCAGCGGAATGGTAGATGGGTTTTCTCTGGGCTGGATCTTATGGAACACCAACAGATGTCTATTAAAAGTCCAAGAAGAGCCCGCTATAATTCGAACAATGTCACGACCATAGAAGAAATGAAATAGGAACCTACCGTCCCCTATTCGTGAGACATTGACACCACCAATCGGATGCTATAGATCTGCTAACGTATTCCTCATGTGTTCAAAGTTGATAATCACCTCGGTTAGAAAACGACCTACCAGACAGAGAAAATTGGTCTTTGTTTTCTTCTTCATCTTCATCAAGATGTCATTCTTCATCTTCATGTTCCGGAATATTTAATTGAGCCAGATTATCTTCCATTGCTCGCAAGGAAAGATCAGATGAAACGAAAACAGTGCTTGTCAACTAGGACAGATAAACCGCTACAAAGAGCACAAACATAACAAACCTAAAATAAATAATTAAAAGCCATTTTTTGTGTATTTTTATACTTTTTATTCACATATATTTGTCAAAGTTCTTTGTTTATGTCTGACACATCGGAAACTTGTAATACAAAAGACATTATTAAGAATTACAATTTATTTTTATGTCAGAGGAAATGCATGTTGATATTCGAATTCGAACGGAAAATTATAACAACTTTACAATCAACGTTAATAACTACTTAACCAAATTAACATAATTATTAAAAAGAAGTTAACAATTCGCTATAGACATGAATAGCAAAAACAGAGGAATATATATTTTTTATAAGAAAGAAAAAACATCCAGCTTTGGCATCGATCTGTTTCTCTGTTTTACTCATGAAAAGGTTACCATCGACCCTTTCACATTTCTTTTCTTTACCCACATGACTACAAAACTAAGAGAGCTTCTTTTCTTTTTCATTATTTTTCTTTTCACCTATTTTTACTATTCTTCTCTCTTTTTTATCTACTTATGGTAACTAACAACTGTATATCAGGCGCTGCAAAATAGAGACCTCAAGCTCTCTGCTCTGATTACTTTCACCATGCTGATTAATTCCTCTAATTCATGAAGCTCCTACCCCAAGGAAGTCAATGAAATTGGGCACATTCGTTTTCTCATTTCCATTTTCTTTTTCACTACATACAGAAGGATTGATCTTGTTGGTTCCAATTGACTCAGACTCTGTTGCACCTGAACCTTCTGAGTTTGAATCTGACTGACCAGATGCCTCATTTATAACACCACCTCCAATCATTGACCCAACTTCTTTTTCTGCACAAAAACCAGCAAACCCCATTAATCCCTTTAGCTAATTAATTAATACCCATTAACAAAATCTGCACAAAATTTAAAATTTACCATACCCAAATTGTGTGATCTTTGGGGTGGAATGAATTTAGTGAAAACCATGGGAGGTTGTTTGGCTAATGATGGAGTGAGCGAAAGCTCAGTGCAAGTTGAGTTAGATTCATCAATTGTGCTAGATATGGCTGATTGATCACTAGAAGCATTGTTTTGGAAATTGGTGAGATTGATTTTCTTGGTGGGTGGTTGGATTTGAGTAGGAGCAGAAGAGGGTTTTCTTCTCCGGTAAATGCTGGATTGTTCTCTATGTTTTCTAGCCATGATCACATGCCAGTGATTCTTCACTGCATTATCAGTCCTTCCTGGGAATAGCCTAGCAATCATAGCCCATTTGTTACCATAAAGTCTATGAGCTGCTAACAATCTCTCCTCTTCTTCCTCGGTGAAAACCCTTCTGTTGATTCTGGGATCCAGCTGATTAAACCACCTTAATCTACAGCTTTTTCCTGAAAATCAACCAACATGATCCATAATTATTGAAAAATAGATACCACGTCAAAAAAAAAAATAATAAAAGGTGAAGCCTTTCTCTTTGGTTTCTATCATGGTGATCAATGCCAAAAATGTACTACTTTGGAACGTTTTTGCAAAAAACGGCCACTTTCCATACCTGATCTTCCTTCAAGATTCTCAGCAATTAAATTCCAGTTTTGAGGACCGTACTGGGCCACAAGCTCTTTTAGCTTAGCATCTTCTGCTGGTCTCCAATGGCCTCTAGCACAAAGCTTTGTGTTACCGTTTTTACTAGGAATCAAGCTCTTGGGTCCTTCTTCTTCACCCAAATTCAAAGAAAGACTCTTACTTTGAGCCCCAAATAATCCATCACTGCCATCATTACGTTTCTTAACTCCCATGCATTCTAACTGTTGAATAGAACAAGGTTTAGCATTTAAGTCCATTGAATTTGAATGACTCAAAATCTGAAAACCCGTGTGCTGATTTTTGCACACCCTCTCTTCTACCCCAAATGTATTAGAGAGAGAAAGTTGAGAAGCAGGAGCTGAAGCCAAAAAGTTCAAATCTTTATACCCATTGAAACCATTATTATCACCCCTTAGCTGCTGTAGACTCATTTTGAAATCAAAAAAAGAATAAAAAAAATGAAACAATGGCTCACAAACAGAGCAAAAGATCAGATTTTTGGAGGCAAAACAGGGAGAAACAGAACTGGGTTCTTTCCTTTTCTTCTCTAATTAGAGAGGGGGAGAAGGATGATTAAAACAAGAAAGTTACTCGTTTGTATTTCTCGCAACTACCCATCTCCTCTTTTTTATCTCTCTCGCATAACCCCTTAGAAAAGATTTGAACTTGATAAGCAAGAAAGAAAATCTGAATCAGAGAACTATGGAGCTTCAAGCTTTGAGCTAGTAAATGAGAGAGAAAGGGAAGAAAGAAAAAAGGACAGACACAGGAATCTCTGTTTCAATGTTTAACTTTAGAAAACAGAAATGAGAAAAGATTGAAGGGAAAAAGAGAGAGAGAGAGAGAGAAATGAGGGAATGGAGAAGAAAGGGGGGGTCCTTATAAATTTAAAGAGAATGAATAATCTCAAAGTATGCATGGGAGTCGAGAACCACTCGTGTGGGTGGGTGGGTGGGTGGGTGTGTATCTCAAAAACATATGCTTTTAACATTGGAGTTGGTGTTTTTGTTTTTCTCTCTCTTTTCTTTTGGTCTTTCTTGGGCTCTGTTCAAAACCAGAATCCGTTTCTCTCTTAGCGATACATACGCTCACTCTTCTCTTGTTCTTCTTTAACTTTTCCTTTCTAAACCAAAACGCCAACGTTTTCTTTTCAATGTACCCAAACTTCTCTCTATATTGTTATTGAGTTAAAATCATTTTTTATTCAATTTTTTTTATTATTATTTTTAAATGAAAATGCCTCTTTTTCATGAAATGGAAATATAATCTCCTTAGGGATTTTATTTGCCTGTTTTATTCAATCTTTTAAAATTTTTGCTAAAAAAGGATAGTTCTCTTTTGGATCAATTTCACCCATGGTCACTGAACTTAGGCCATATTACCCAAAAGTAACTGACTTATTTTTTCTAACATAAATGTCACTGAACTTAGTACCTTTTTTCATAAAAGTTATGTTCACCGGTTTCCGGCGACGATCTTGGCCGGAATGCTGACGTGGCATGCCACGTCAGCAGTCCTTTGCCGGAATGCTGACGTGGCACGCCACGTCATCCGCCACGTCAGCAACCCTTGCCGAAATGATGACGTGGCACGCCACGTCACGTGAAGATGCCACGTCAGCCGCCATGTCACCTGTTGAAATAAACAAATGAGAAAATGACACATGTCAACCCATTTGCCTTAACCAAATCCAAATTGGGTCATCCATCCAAATTGGGTTTTGCTAAAATAATGGGCCTCCAACCTTATAAACCCATGCCACTCCCTTTCTCTTTCCAATGTGGGATATGGGAAGTTTGAGAACATGATATTTTCATGGTTTTTCTAGCTTTTTTAACCATTGAATCCATCACATTTTCATAATTTTTTTTGCTTTAACCATTTCTAATTCTTTCATGGGATGTGTATGTGATGGTTAAAGCCAAAAAAACCATGAAAATGTGATGGATTCAATGGTTAAAAAAGTAAGAAAAACCATGAAAAAAGAATAATCTTCTCAAACTTTATTTTTTCATGGTTTTTCTTGCTTTCTTAACCATTGAATCCATCACATTTTTATAATTTTTTTGGCTTTAACCATCACATACACATCCCATGAAAGAATTAGAAATGGTTAAAGCAAAAAAAATTATGAAAATGTGATGGATTCAATGGTTAAAAAAGCTAGAAAAACCATGAAAATATCATGTTCTCAAACTTCCCATATCCCACATTGGAAAGAGAAAGGGAGTGGCATGGGTTTATAAGGTTGGAGGCCCATTACCTTAGCAAGACCCAATTTGGATGGATGACCCAATTTGGATTTGGTTAAGGCAAATGGGTTGACATGTGTCATTTTCTCATTTGTTTATTTCAACAGGTGACATGGCGGCTGACGTGGCATCTTCACGTGACGTGGCGGATGACGTGGCGTGCCACGTCATCATTCCGGCAAAGGACTGCTGACGTGGCATGCCACGTCAGCATTCCGGCCAAGATCGTCGCCGGAAATCGGTGAACATGACTTTTATGAAAAAAGGTACTAAGTTCAGTGACATTTATGTTAGAAAAAATAAGTCAGTTACTTTTGGGTAATATGGCCTAAGTTCAGTGACCATGGTTGAAATTGACCCTTCTCTTTTCTTTTATGCTTTTAGTGCTTTAGTCTCTGCTCTAAAAGGGGTGTGCTTTAGTGTATGCTTGATATTGGTTTTATAGTGTTTTTCTCTCAAATGGTCCAGCTCTCTAAAAAGGTACCACAAATGATGCTACAGATTTCTTATAATAACTTATTCTATATTTTGAATTTAAATATTTGTTGATAATTTCATAAAATCTTTAGATTTTGAATTCAAATTTATAATGTATTTCTTTTTCTACATAAGAAATATAATGTGTAATATACAATTATAAATGTCGAGTATCAAATTCGAAAAATTATCCAGTTTTCACCGACCGTTTGATTGTTAATTTATATTATATAAATACTTAAGTTATAATTTATTATGAGGAATTTTTGTTTATTTATTAAACGGATAAGATAAGAGGTACTAAGCATGATCTGATGGGCACATGCAAGGTGGTACAAACTTATAAATTATAAAATAAATTGGAAGCATTGAATGATGCTTACCAACCTGATGGTCACTAAAACTGAATGTACAAGAATATTAAAGTAAATATAATAAATTTAATTTACTTATCAACTATAGATTTGTTATTAAATCAAAGTGGCATTCAACAATCAAATAGTATTCTAATTCACTTTTTTTTTAATTTTATTTTGAAATTATAAACTAACATAATCTTCATAATTTTGAGTGGTGACTCACCCCCAACTCCTTTGTTTACCTACTTTCGATTTTTTTTTTTGTCTGCTTTATCATGCATACTTTATTATGATGAATTCTGTTCGCAAAACCTACAAAAAGATAAACAATTACTCTATTCCAGTATTCCTTTCCTTCCCCTGAATCTTTTTGACTGTTGAAATGATTGGCCGACATTTTTTTTATGCCTTTCATTTTATTTTCTTTCTACCCTTTTAATTTATTTTCTAATTATTTGGCCCCACATAATTGACAGTATCTGGTAACATTATCATCTATTTTGGAGGAGGACCTACAAACAAGACGAGTCCTTCGTATACAATTGATGGATGATGTAACTAATCATTTTCATCATATAATTGCCTATAATATATCAATGTATGTAAATATTAATTTGATGTCCTATGCTTGTGAATGTCCAGTCATCTCACTCGTACCTAAAATGAAATTTGTGCCAAATTGAGGGAAAGGAAAAGAAAAAAAAAAGTTCTTTTCCAATGCTTTCCCCTCCAAAGATGTTGTGGTGGACCTCCTTCTTATGAAAGCATGCAAATTTGGTAATTTGAAAATTCTAATAAAATTATTAGCCAAAAGATTTTGATTTATGAGATAATATATGTTCTTAATTTAGCACAGTACATCATATATGCTAACAATTGATTTTATAAGATATAAATTTAATGTTACATTCGTTTTTTTATCTATCATTTTTATTATTTTTATAAAAATTAAAAAATATTAATTAAATTTAAATTTAATATAAAATTACGTGATTTTAATTAAATTATTAAATTTAATTAATTTTAAATAAATGAATTTTTGTTGAAAAAAGTTAGATTATATCAAAAATTTAAAAATAATAAATAAATATAATTTCATTTTATTCAAAAAAAATCACATATAAAAAAATAGAGGGTTATATACTTTGAATTTTTACGAAGAAAAACAATAATTAGTAGTCAGTAGTATCATATATATTTTTTTTTTCGTACCAAAACCTTTCAAAAAAAGAAACTCACTGCTAAGCTACTCACGTGAAAGCAACGCTCCATAAAAGACGTACATAATACGTATTTAGTTTTTATTAGAATATGTATGTATATATGATGGAGCTTTGCTTCTTTGACCGAGTAGGAGATAATGCACTTCTTCTGGGAGACAGCAAAAGCATTTGTTTCCTTCTGTCCTTTCTATCTCCCCGGTTTCTTTAAAGTTCTCCATTTCTTACATGTTTTTCTCAAACCAATTTTTTTTCCTTATATGGTAAAATCCATCAACTTATGGAAAATTGCATAGACACTTTAATTTGACTTAAACTTATAGAAAATTGTGGAATTTTTTTAAATTATTGTTTTTTTTAATTTCAATGAACTTATAGAATCATTGTTCTAATAAATTAAAATATTTATTTAACCTTTCGAGGTGGACGATTTACAATGCTAAATGTATGTCGGTCAGACGATATACAGCGCTAGATACATGATGCATCCATGTATACCCAAGTAACTTAAATAGAATGATTTAAGTATGACTTGGAATAATTTAGTTAACAAAAATAATAGACAAGTATAGAAGTTAGAATTTATTTTTGAGTTGATCCTATAATTATTTATACAAATGAGATGTAAAATTGCAAACTATATATGTTGATATCAGAAATTTATAGAAAGAATACTATGACAAAGCCATAATATATATATATATATATATATATATATATATATATATATATATATATATATATATATATATATATATATATATATATAAAGAAAAGAAATAAAAAGTAAAAAAGGAATGGTGTCAAAAAAAAAAAAAGGTACGTTACGTTATGGGAAAATATGAACGAATGCCCACGCGTGAAGTTTGTTTCAGTTTCAGGTTTATATTCCAACAACTCTCTTTTATTTATTAAAAGTTAAAAATCATAACATAACTTAAAGAGAAAGAGAAACTCTTTGTTTATTTTTATTATTACTCGGTATAAACAAAAATAAATATAAAAATATTAAATTATGGTTGGGCTACTTGGGGTCGCCCTCGTGCATGTCTTTTGTTCGTATGCACAAGCGGTTTTGGGTTCTTGTCGTTTTTCACTTTTGATGACGTTGAGGAATAGAGGGGGCGTTACACGTGCGGCTACACTATGGCCGAACACGTGTACGGTTGCGATATGTGTTTGTTTGTTGCTAACGATTTTTCAATTATTATTATTTGCGAAGGAAAATTCAAAGTGTGGGAGTGTCCTAACGAAATCTCTCTGGATATTTCCAAGTGGGGTACCCTCTTGTTATTATTGTTTTTGAATTCAATTCTCCTCACGTGCTCCATATTCCTTTTAATTACCTAATTACCCCTCTTACTTTCTCTATTCCCAACAAATTTATAATTCAGCTTCCACTAATCCTAAAATTTTCCAAAAGAAAATAATATTGGTTGATTAAGTATTTTAATATTTGTTTTCTATAAATAAAACATCAAATTCGAGTACAGTAATAATAATAAAAAAGTTTTATTTTATAATAGACTAATCTATTCGAATTAAATAATATAAATAATTATAAAAAAATTCTATAAAATAAATTTATATAATTTAAATAATTGGAATTATGATATTTTTTTTTGTTATGTATTGATTATAAAGTTAACATTTAAATCGATTATTATAACAAGAATCAACCTGTTCGCATTGAATTTTGTTGTTATTTCACATGTATGATTTGTTTATTCTTATTTTTATTGTCGGTTTCTTATCATTTCCTAACCAACTATACTCTACCTAGGTTTGGTAAAAAAGAGAATATATAGTATACTATGCCTAGTAATAAACTTGGCAACATATATGCCTAAAAATCAAAACCAGGCCCAAAGGCCCTCTAATTCCGTAAAAGCCTAAACGACTGACTGAGAACATGAAAAACGACATCGTTCGATCGGATGTGACATCTCCCTAATATGATGAGACTGTCTGATATACGCTACTATTAAATCATTATTACCTATACAATAAGCTATAACTGCTTCTGAATATGCCATTATTCGAAAAATACTATTGACGCTTCCTCAAACTCTATAAATCGCAGGTTCATTCCGTAAAAAACTCACTCCTTCTTTCTCTAAGTTAAATATACATTATCTTTCTAAGAGTTTTTCTCTCTATTGCTAACTTAAATATCGGAGTATTAATGCTCAGACAACCGGACAAGCACCTTTTGCAAGTATTATCTACTTTAGTCCAATTGAAATTGGCTCTCCTAACCATCGAACTTCTCCTTCTTCTCTACATGAAAACTTCCTCCTTATTTATGAAAATTTGTGATTTATCATTAATGAGCATCCAATTTAATATCATAGTGTATTTCAAAAATTTAGGTACAAATTAATTAAGCACCACTTAGAATTAGAACCTAATTTGATGATAAAGTTTGATTAATTATGTTAAAAGGGGCAATGGAAGAAAAGCTTTGTGAGCTTAATTAAATTAAGTAGTTAGGTCTTCAATTGCTTTCTTTTTGCATACAAAAAGACATAAAGGCAGCCTTTGTTGAAAGATGGCCAATATATATACATATGAAAAAGCACTTATATATATATATAGCCCATCAAAATTTTATAACTTTATTCGACTCCTTTTTAATCCTTTTTCTAAAGGAATATTAATAAATATTGATTTATTTTCTATCAAACAGCTTGCAATTTTTAAGTGGAGATGTCAAGGCAAAAACTTAGTTTCCTCCTTCAAACTAGTGACAATATTCTATTGTGGAATTCTTAGTTATGATTTATCACATGTGTAAAGTATAATAACAAGGTGGTTAAAAACCAAATTATGTTTCTGTCTTTATGTCATCTGTCAAATGATGTACTAATCTTTAATTATTTAAATTAAATATTTTAATTAAGAGAAAAACCACTCCATAATATGCCCAATTACCCTAGTTCACTAATTAATCCAAAAACGAAAGACAAGAAAAACAACTGTTAAACTCATATCCTTATCCAATAATTATTTAACCATAATTCCAACCAGTCTATATTAATTTTCTGTCATATAATCATAATTAACCAACTAATTAAGCATTGTTTAAGTTCCTAGGAAATAGCGGATTGAACAATTGTTTCTGGTTTTATTAACAAACTCCGGCTGGGTCACATAATCTTTATCAAATTTTATTTTACTAGGAATTATTAGTCTGTTTTGTCCCATCCCAATTTTCTTTTGTCAACCTTTTTCTTTTTCATTTTCGGCTAATGGCTGACCCCAACTTTGTTGCTTGCTTGCGTGTATATATGTGAAGGATACGTATGTTGTAATTATGTTCTGTAGCTTAGACCAAAGTCAAAAAGTCGCAATTGTTTATTTATTTGGAGATCTAATCGGCTGAATTTTTAACCAACAATTGAAAAAAATAATAGAATTTTGCAAGGCAAAGAATGTATAAAATGATGATGATAAGATAAAATAACTAGCATTTCAAAAATACAAAAATTGTCTTAAAAACTTGTGTTAATCTTAATTTCTTAATTTAAGATAAGTAAATAAATTACATGTAAATTCAAATATGCGAAAGACGACAGTTCCCTTGAAAAAGTTGTGCAATTAATAGTTTCGCTATGAAACAAATGGGAATATGCAATTAATAGTTTCGCCATGAAACAAATGGAAATATCATTCTCACTTATATATATATATATATGAAGCATTTAGTTTTGGATCTGCTAATTAAGAGCCTGAAACGGTCTGCTTGAATTAGTATATGGGAATGAAATTAAAAAAATTTATACTCTCAGATAGTTTGAGTTAAAATACAGATAATCTAACAGCTAAGCCGTTAACTTTGTTAATCAATCAATTAATCATGGATTTAAAGTAGGATTGGTAAGTACTAAAATCTGTCAAATTGTGGATTCGAGACAAACTACGGAAATTATCGATCTTATGATGAGGAAAATATCTTTCTTAAAAATAAAAAAAGCATTCGAAAGTAACATCAAGGTTAATCCCCTTCTTTTCTTAGCTGAGTCACACGGCACCTCAGCTAATCCAACAAAAATCTAACTAAATATTAAATCAAGAGAAAAGATGTGTTTTAACTAAACTCAAATTATTCTTTTCAATTAATCATATGATATACGAAATTTAGTGGTCCATTCAATTTAAATTTACTGTACGTAAATTCATAAAGATAAATGAAAGGTTTCATTTTGGATATTTAAAAATATTCATATCTAAAAACTCGATATAATATTCCATCAACTTTGTCTTAGAATACGATTAATTTATCTCATCATCAAATGCTCAATTGCGTTTCCAAGAATTTCATTTTTAAATTAAAAAACATTTGTGTGAAATTCGGAGAATCATTTGCAGCAAAAAAGAAATAGTTGAGATAATGAACATTTCCCAGAATCCAAATGGAGGGACTCTTAGCACGAGGGCACAACCAGTGGTGATATCTGTAAGACAATACAATAATTAAGTATGATTATAATACAAAATTTAGAGTTACGAAACTAATCCTATTGTCACCTTCTATCTTAATTATATTAAAGAAAGTAATAATTTTGTAACCCTTCAATCTAAACATATTAATGTCGGTCCATTATTCCATCAGAATATTATTTATATAATAAGTTTCATATGCCAAAGTGCAGTCACTATCATGGTAGTTAATTGGAAATGGGTATCAAAATTGAGATTTGATAACACTCTATATAATAATAATATTAAAGGCAGATGAGAGGTATACGTTTATATATTTATTTACTTTGGAATTGAACCAGGAATAACTTTTCAAAAAAAAAAAAGAAATAAATTAATTGTGCATAAAATTGATTAGTGGACCCATGAGAGAGAGAGAGAGAGAGCAAAGACCTAATTTCATCATTTTGTGGGGTGCAATTGAAAAGGGAATTTGGAAGGGGAAAAGGATTTGAATGTGTCACTTTCACTTGGACTCTGACATCCATTTTTCCACATTCATGCACCCTCTTTAATTTCTCATATATCTTGTGGGGATGATTTTTGGCCTTCAACAAATGTATACTGCATTAACTATTCTAAAATTAAACACACAAAATAAATAAATAAATAAAAACTACACTGACTTTTGTGAATATTAGGTATATTTTATTTACTCATTTTTTTATCTATTATTTTTATTAAAATTAAAAAAAATAATAAATAAATTTAAATTTAATATTAAATTATGTGATTAAAATTAAATTATTAAATTTAATTAATTTTAATTTTATTAAAAAAATAAATTAAATTATATTTAAAATCTAAAAATAATAGATAAATAGATTTTTGATTTTACTGAAAAATGATAAATAAAAAAATAAAAGTAATAATAATTATTAAAAAAAATAAAAGACTTTGATTATGGTAAAAATTGTCTAAACCATTATAATCATTACTATATTTTTATATAAAATACTTAACACATCCCTTATACACATCCCTTATGCGTATGGTCGCATAAAATTTATAGAACAAGTTATAAGGAAGTGGCCCAACATAACGTGACCAATGACTTTAATACGGTATTGAAGAAAAAAATTTGAATGCAAATCAATTGTGAAAATTAATTGGTAAATTGAGAATGATTTATACTCTTATAAAAAGTGCTGTATTTATTATTTTATAACAATATAGGATACTAACCATGGCTGATATCGATGACTTGGTAAAGGGATTGGATCATTGGTCACGAAGAAGTTATCTGAAAATATGAAAAAATCAATCAAAATTTTTCGATTAGTAAAATTTCGACAGTCAAATCAGTAATTTGATGATGATGAAATAATTGGAAAAAATTAAATTTTCATACTTGATTCTGACTCTATTTATGAATTTTAGAGTTCATACTTGTTTAAAAAATTTGAGGTAGAGTCCTCCATAACAAACAATTTATACTTTCCTTAAATAGGACAAACATATTTCTTTCTAATTTGGAATAGAGGATAAGGAAAAATTATTTTCTACTGATAAGTCGAAATCTTTTTAGATTCTGTTTGAATTGGATAAATTTTTATTGTTTGGTGTGACCGAACAGTTCATAAGAATTGACTTATTTTGAATTGACTGGACAAATTTGTCTGTCAATTCGAGTATTCTAAACTGTTAGTTAGGACTTGTTATCAGATATATTTATTTTATATTTCTTCATTAATTAACAAATGCAAAAGAAATCAGCATAAATGGAATCTCATGGATAAATGTTCATTTAATTACTTGTACAGAAAAGGAAATATAATTAATAAAGACAGTAAGATGGAGATCTGTGTTGTGGTCCATAATGTGTCAAAGCGGATATAGATTTTGGCACCGACTTCATTTTTGGGTTTGGGCCAAATATGGTATCTGCCCCTAGTAAGTGTCCCTTATTAAGGCTACACAAAAAGATAGTATGAATTTTGTACCCACAAATTTAATGTCATGTTCTCTGTCAGATTACTAATTTGTCTTAACATCAATTGCCCAAAACACTCACTCCCTTCTCACCTTATTTAATCACCTTTTTTATTTTTTTTATACCATTTTAAGCGTCAATTTGAAAATTTAAATAATAAATTTATACGTCTATTTTTATTTATTATGTAACATTATACTTAATAAACTAATAAATTTAACTCTAGTCATGTAAAAATTAAATGTTTTGTTTGAAATTAAAAAATAACATATTAATCTATTATTATTATTTTTTATAACAAAAAATTTTATAATTATTTTTAATTTTTGTATTAAAATGAAAGTGATTACTTAAATCGAGAAAAAAAAAACAATTCAAAAATTTTGTTCACCGAAGTCAAACAAACTAGAGCAAGACCAAAAAGCAAGGTGGGTGGGCACTATACATATTATATATGTGAGCTATGAAAAAAAACATTAAACGCAGCTTTTGTTGAAATTAAAGAAGCTTTAGGGTATCAAACATGTCCTACTTTATTTGACCACGTCTTTCAAACTTTTATTTTATAATTTATTCAATAAAAAAAATGCTATAAAACTAAAATGACAAGGTTTTAGCCGAATAATATGTTAGTTAATAACCCGGGGGATGTGGTTGAGTGATAAGGACTCATCCACCCTTAATCAAAAGTCCAAAACTCAATCCTTGGCTTGGGCATGCAGCAATCTTAAATCTCCGAGCCAGCTGTCCCATTCTTCGAGGTACCTACAATCAGCGAATGGGGATTAATTTGAGTGTGGTATGACTTAAAAGTACCTTCCGTTTGCGTACGAGCCCGCTTAGAATTACTCATATCGAGAGATAAGAAAAAATATGTTAGTTAATGTTTAACATAGAATAACTATATATAGAACTAGTTCATCTAGCATGTCTTCTTTTGAAGTAAGTAGTAATAATATGTGTTTTAATCATACAATCCATGAAACGTAACGATCAACTTTTTAATCTGGATGGTATCTCACCCTTTTTTTATGTTATATAAATTAATTAAATTATATTTTTTCACAGAAAATAATAGAGAGTAAAAACTCAAATTCGAATCTTCTCGATACATTTGAATCAGATTTACTATAAAAATACTTTTAATGTTTGTCGGACAGAGTTAGCTTTTACATCAAGTACGTCCAATCTATGACTAGTGGTGAGTGATGAGTATATTAACCAGGAGTAACATAATGTATTAATGTTAATTGGAACGTTACAAAGCAAAGACAAGTTCTACTTTCTTTACATAAATTTTCAACTAACAAGTCACAGTTTCAACATTTAGTTTGTTATTTTATACATTTTGTCAAATTTTAGCTATTGATTACATTATTTTCCTATTTATTCAACCTATAGTCAACCAAGATTTTCTTGTGATCAAATAATTGGAGCAATTAATTAAATTATTACAGAACTACTTAATTGTTGTCAATTAGTAATTCGGGGAATGTATGTTGAATCTTTACATGGAAATGTTGAACTACTCAATTAAGTTAAATTAGCATAGAATATAATAGTGCTAAGAAGTCAGATTTTCTAAAGGAGCAGTTAATAACATTACTAGTGGCTTCAATATCATTGCTTCTATAGACTTAACCAGGCAGTCGTTAATTGACTTTTTAAACCTTTTTTTATTTCCTTTAAATCATGCTGGATGCTATCTCAATGAAGCAATAATTATATCTTGTATATATTTTTTGCCACATGATAAAACAAAGTCAGGCAGCAAGAAAGGCTGCATATGCATTGTATTTAAACTAGTCAATTTTAATTTCTGTGATATTCATCTTTGACGAGGGTATACAAATTTTCAATTCTCTGTCTCAGTTCTAAAGCCATGTGCAGTTTAATATGATAATATCGAAGAATATTGTGTTTTTTGTTGGACAGTCTCCATCAAAAATCCCATGTCTAGCAAGGCAAAGCTACCCAAACCTATGGGCATTGGATTTGGGAGTATCTGGAAAATGCTAATTATTGTGCAGAAAATGCCATTGAGAACAGATATATCGATAGCAAAATCGACGTATATGCAAATAACAACCCAATAAATAAGTGTAAACATCAATTTGGTTTTGGCTTTGCTTGTTTGATAAAACACATAAAAGGACAAAAATTGCAGCCATTGTTGAAGATTGAAAGACAGACAAATCAAATCAATTAAGGTTTAATTTCCATAACCGATTACCGTTAATAACATAATTAACAAGGAGTGTCTTGTTAATGACGCTGATAAATGAAATATCTGTTCCTTGTGGGTGGGCTTCGTCTTCCAATTATAAGACAATGATCAAGTTGCATATAATATTTAATTTTTTCAATTGAACATGGAGGATTAACGAACGGAATAGATAAACGATTAAGTGTAAACAGATGGCGACATTCTATTGTAATCAGACAATACGACCTTCTAGTTTTGCAACTAATGACAAATTATTTTATGTAATTAATTTATTAAGTTTTTGAAGTGGACATCCATTTGAATAAAATATTCTAAATTGCGGATTTAGATATAAATTATGTCTGAATCCGTATGTTCTAATTAATAACAAACTTTATAATATTGTTTTTCAGTGAAGGTGGTTGAAAAGAGAGACGTGTATGTATAAATTATATATTAATATGCTTTTTATGACCTCCTATTTCGACCAATCAACATGTGCCGCAAAGAGTCATTTAATTTTTAATTATTTTATTTTGTAGTATTTGGTGTCCCATCATATATTCTTTTGTCTGCCATTTTTCTATTTCTTGCAATATTTTTATCTTGCAGGTGCATGCATGCATAAAGCCATTGCATTCTTCACATTCGACGGACCAGATTTCACAATTAAATTATATTTTTGTAATTTAAAAACAATTACGTATTCCAAACTAGATCTCTCCTCTTTATAATTAAAGTTTTTTATTTATGGAAATTTAATAGGAATAAATTTGATTTTTCTGTTCTCTCGGAAATTCAGTAGCAATTCAATTCTCTCCATTAAAAACTTCAATGGCGATTTTATTTTTCTTTTTACAAAATGTAAAAGATTTAATTTCATGAGTTTAAATAGAATTACATACATTTATTGCCACCAAAAGACAATGTCATTGTTAATCGAATATAAGGTTTTCATCTGATTTTCGAATTTAATAATTCATAGTAGCCCTCCAACAAAATATTATCACTAAATTAAAATTTATCAGTAAAACTTTTTTATAATTGGTAACGAGAGCAACGGGGTAAGGAATTTGAGTGAGAAATTCAAGGATGTTGAATCTTTGTTTAATAATTAATGTTGCTATAGGAAAGAAATGCATCTTTTTAAAAAATAAATAAATAAATAAACCTTGTACCTTCACTAAAAAGAATGTTTAGCAAGCAAAGCAAACAAAATAATAGGCGGAGTTTTTCATTGGGAAGTTTGAAAGATATTTAATGAGATAATTAAATAAGATTAAACAAGGAAAAAAATAATGTTTTTTTAAACTTTTTGAAGTGATAAATGTTTTGAGACAAAAAAAAATTTCTAAATGAAATTTTTTTAGATGGAGGGAGTAAATTAAAGTTGATTGGTTCTAAAATAATATGACAATAATATGTAGCATACTTTAATGTTATTTCGGTAATATATAAAATTAATTTTCAAATTATTTTTGCTTTAATTGAAATAAAATAAAATTTTGATAATTTTTATATTATAAATTATTTTATTATAGCTATTTAGTTATAAAATTCAAAATTTAATAATCACGAACATAATTAAACCCTTGTAATAATGGAATCTATCAATGAATATTATTGTCCTCCACAAGACTGGAGATTGGTTATTAGTTATGCATAGTAATACCAAAATTGGAACTAACAAGAACAAAATTTTAGTTAACAAACCAAAGAGCAAGTATTAACTTTTTCATTCATTTTAGGGAAAAGAATCTTTTAAAACCTTTGTAAGAAATTAAGAATTAACAGAATACAGTACGTTTGTTCATTTATTATATTCCGATATTCACAATATAAAAAATATTTATTGTTGATGAGGCAAAATTAAATTTCTTTTTATATTTTCTAATTAAAAATTTAGGAATTGATTGAATACTTATCTTTTGGAGTCAATTAATGGTTGAAGTATTTGAATGAGTCATAAGCATGAGGGTTCAAATACTAACCTACCCGTTCCAATATCTATAATTTGCTATGTTATATAAATACATTAATTGAAGAATACTGTCTTAGCAATAATATGTTTGAATTTAATTAGGCAAAATTGCCAAGAAAATGTACATTTCTTGAGAAGAGGTGGATATCTAAATGATAAAACTAATTAGTAAAATTTGGGCCACTCTAATTACCAAGAACCCAAAAGAGAAATCTAAATGGTATGTACCAATGACATCATCATCCCTTAAGTGAGGTCAGGGGTTCGATCCCCCTCACGTACGGAGCAACACATTGGCCAGCACACTACCCCTTAATTGGGCCGACACGGTGCGAACGAGGATTAGTCTGGGTGTGGTACGGGCTTAAAGGTGCCTTCCATAGTTGGAGCCCATCCAGGATACCTCGTGCATTTCGCATAAAAAAAAAACAACTCTGAATTATTTTTGGGCCAAACAGTTTGTACTACACTGGCAGAATACTCACAACCATAAGTGGGCCAGTTTGGGTGAAATTTGTTTATTAGGATTACTCAATTGTTTATTTCTTTTTCTTTTCGATAATTCGATTGAAAGCATCAAAAACAATTTAATTCATTTTTTTATGAATCAAAATCGAAATTTCCTGTGATTAAAAATTGACTGTTGAAAGGTTTTATTTTCTATTTCTAACATCCCAATTTTTAAAAACTTTTTAAATTGGGTCCATTTTACTATTAATTTTATCACATTAAAACTTTACTTCACGGAACTAATTTGAGGGGACTGAATTCTTGATTAAAACCATGTGCAATGGCTGTATTCAACTAAAACTTGGAGCAACAACGGCAGCTTTTAAACATTTGGGCTTTAATAATGAGAGGTGTAATCAGAAATTGAATTTAGTGGAATTAAAAATTATTATTGATAAAAAAATTTATTCACATAAAAAATAATATATTAATATGACAATAATATATATAATAATACTTATAATATTACAGTTGTTTTCTATAAGTTTTCATATTTTGAAAGTATTGAATAATTATTTCATTATTAATACTTTCAAAAAGATTATTTTCAATATAAATAAATAAATAATCATTCAATAATTAATCTTTTATTCGATTTTACATTCGAATTTTCACTATATTCACAGTAGAAAATGCTCTGTCAATGGTTACTGGTAATATTAGAGCTAATTTGATAAGTAAATAAACTAAAGGATACAATAAATTTTTTATTGTCTTAACTAACAATTGAACAAGATTGTTGATTCCTTCAAATATCAAAAACCCATCATTGGATAGCATGTTAGTAGTATAAGTTTCAAGTTGATTGTCAAGTGAAAGGAGTTGTACCGGTGAAAAATCACGAGGATAAAATTGAGTAAGTCGAATCAATTTTTGTTTGTCAAGAGAGAAAAATCTATCATTTGGACTCAAACAAGCCACAAATAAAAGCGACTTAGTATTTATCTCAGTAAAACGATTGTTAAGCTCTTAAAATTGCAAATCAATGACAGCATAAATCAAATTAGATCGATAAGAGTGCAGATTTGTGACTTGTTGAATTTTATGCTGTCACTGCCCTTTTATTTGAATCATGTCACTTATATTAGAAATAAAGAAACTATGTGTTTCATAAAAGAGGCAAACCTCATTCAATAAAAAATCTCAATCATCATCCCTCATCTTTTGTATCCTTTTTTTTGATAGTGCAAGTAATTGCATAACATTAACAATATCTTGATCTTTTTTTTTTTTGCAAAGTTTGTGATAAAACCAATTATACCTATCCTGTATGATTATTGCTGTAAAATTTTAGAATAATGAGTAATATTAGTATATAATATTGAAAATATAAATCAATTTGACCTAAGTGAAGCATATAATTGAAGCATGTCATATTGTTTTATGTCTTATATTTTATTTAGAAAATATGGTATAAGAAATTGAATGAAATTTGTTGGTTATGAGAAATTAAATACAGATATTATGATGCCACTTGGGTGATTTATACACAAGACCCATGCTTCAACAGGCGGTTGGGCCTTCAGTTTTGGTGGGGTGCAGAATTTGTTGATTCTACCGGGGCTGCAGAATTTGTTGTATGAGACACAGAGATAAAATATTTGATTATTTATATGAAGCCAATTGCACTATGGCAAGTCGAGACACATTGATTTGAGACAAAGCTATATGAAATATTTGATTATTTATGTGAAGTAGGATTAATCAATGGAACTTAAGCCCATAAACCATTAATCACCAATGGTGAAAACTTCACTCACAATGAGCCAAAGTACACTATTGGATAAGAAGCAAATAATTTATGTGAATTTTGAGTTATTTGGATTAATAAAAATATAACATTTTATGTATGAAAGTTAGGAACTTTCAAACTGAAAAGACCAAGTCCGTGGAAATTAGCAGGCAGGGAGCTTTGGTATGCAGTCAAAGATAAAGTCGCCTAATCTATTTTTGGGAAATTCCCTATGCCTTTGATTAAAAGTCCACTTCTTTGGTCATCAGCTAAGGCCACATAGAATAGGATAATACCTTCTTTATAAATCAGATTAAGTACAATTATTTACAGTAACAAAGGAAGCTCTGAAACTATAATATTTCTTGCTCCCTCATTTTCATGTCTATGCTTCTGCCTATGCTAATGGAGGGATTGGAAACGTACACTTTATTAATTCCGATAATTTTAGGATCCTCGAATGGGTTTGAAAGCTACTTGGAGGAAGAGAGATTAGCCCTTTTAGATATCAAGGTATTTTTTTTTTCAGCCAAACGTTGTGAAGAAAGATCTTTTTCTCCCTTCATGGATTTCTAATCTGGCCACCAACTGCTATAGCTGGGAAAGAGTCAAGTACAACAGCACCACCACCCGAGTGGTGGAGCTCTCTCTTCATAATACTATCCTCTTAAAAGTTCCTCTATCAGATAAAGATTGGCTTCTAAATGCAACCTTATTCTTTTTCTTTCAAGAACTGCGCTATCTGGACTTGTCTGAAAATTAATTTTTTGGTTGCCAGAAGGATCATGGTACAAATTCTTTCTTTGTAAAAGGTGAAACTTTGGTTATGTTACTAATCAAGCCATAGTAATAAAGCATAATCCTCTGTTAGGTTTTAAAAAACTATCGAATTTGAAGAAATTGGATGTACTAGATCTTGGGAGAAATTATTTTGACAACAGTATATTATCTTGTTTGGGTGCACTCCCATCCCTCAGGACTTTAAATTTTACTTATAATAATAGACTTGGAGGAGGATATTTTCTAGCTAAAGGTACGTTTAAAATATATATATAAAGAGCCACCAATCTCATGAACTTTTCTCATCTTCCATCTTCTTGTTTCGTTTTCTTTATTTATATATTTATGCAGAATTAGCTGCTTTGAACAACTTAGAAACCTTGGATCTTAGCGGGAATGGTTACGAAGGCTGCCTGCCACTGCAAGGTAGTAATCATACTTATAAAGTGATCCCTTTTAAAGCTTCTGTTTTGCTGTTATATACTGTTTGTTTTGAACGCAGAAGTAGCTCGTTTCAGAAAACTTAAAGTCTTAAATTTAAGCTATAATTTATTCAATGTCTCCTCAGAATTGAATGGTAATACAATATAGCCTCTTAATTAATTACTGTTATCTAAAAACTAAATGAACATAATAGGGTGGTCGACCTTTTTGAAGGTTTGTCAAGATTAGAAAAGTTGGAGACATTGACTCTTCGTAGTAATCGATTCAACAATAGCATTCTACAATCATTAGTTGGGATGACATCTTTTAAGAATCTAGATCTTATATATAATTCAATGGAAGGAACATTACCAAACAGTAAGTAAATTTATAATATCATTCGTAATTCTTTTATTATGTTAATGATTATTTGATTTTATTGCTCAATTTATTTATGTTTCATTGGTTATATGAAATTGAAATTATCTTACAAAACCAGGTCTAATATTATAATTAACTCCAATAGTTCGGTTCATTTTGAAAGTTTGTCAAAATTAGAAAAGTTGGAGACATTGGACCTTCATGGTAATCGGTTCAACAACAACGTTCTAGAGTTATTAGTTGGAATTATATCTCTTGAAAATCTAGATCATTCATTTAATGGGATGGAAGGAATATTGCCAAGCACTAAGTAAATTCATAATATAATTCGTATTTTTTTATTAATGATTTTATTGTTCAATTTATTCATGTTTCCTTATTTTTATGTAGATATTGCACAGATGAAAAATCTGGAAAGGCTAGACCTAAGCAATAATATGCTTAATGGTTCATTAACATGTACCCATTAAATATATATGTTGGAATCTCTGTAAATGGTAGAAAAGAAAATTTGCCTTGGAGATGTCTCAAGTACTCCAGTAATATTTGGATTGGGGTAATTAATGAATGTCGCTAATGAATATGGAAGACAATTAAATTAAAAATAAATAAAAAGTCATTTTTTAAAAAAATTGAAAAAAATTATTTTAGTCATTTATGGATAAATTTTATTATTTTTCTTAAAATAATTTTTACATGCAGAGCAAAGTAAAATAATTTAGAAATCCTGATATTTTATTATTTTTTAATTTAAACTAATTAAATTTTGTGAAATTATTATTAGTTGTATCACTAATTCATTCTCCCAATTATACACAATATTTTATATTTTAAATTTTTGGATCATTGAATATATTTTAAAAGCATTTGGCATTTTTATTTTTAATTTAATTTCTTCGGTTGCATAAGAGTTGTTTTCAAAATTAAATATTATTTAATTTTTTAATCATAATTATAAAAAAATATTTATTTTTTTAATCATAATTATAAAAAAAGAAGTTATCCGGTGATAATTTTTTAATTAATCTAAAAATAATGATTATTTTTGTTTTAATTTAAATTTTTATACAATTATTATTAACATTCATTAATTATAACAATGAAAAAGTATTATTAATTTTAAATAATATTATTTACTAGATAAAAATTGAAAAAATAAACTTTTTATTAAAATATTAAATTTCTATTCATTTTAATGAAAAAAACTAAGATAATCCCTAGCTAGAAAAACCTTTTGAAACTTGAGGCTGAAATAGTAAAATTTTTCCATTGGGTACGAAATTGAAAATATCTTACAAAATCGAGTCTGATTTTGTAATTAACCCCAATAGTTCGATCCATTTTGAAGGTTTGTCAAGATTATAAGAGTTGGAGACCTTAAACCTTTTTAATAATCGGTTCAACAATAGCGTTCTACAATCATTAGTTGGGATGACACCTTTTAAAAATATAGATCTTTTATCTAATAGAATGGAAGGAATATTACTAAGCAATAAGTAAATTTATAATATCATTCGTAATTTTTTATTATATTAATAATTATTTTATTTTATTGGTCAATTTATTCATGTTTCGTTGGGTATGAAATTGAAAATTATCTTACAATATTGTAATTAACCCAAATAGTTCGGTTCATTTTGAAGGTTTGTCAAGATTAGAAAAGTTGGAGATATTGAACTTTTGTGGTAATCGGTTCAATAATAGGGTTCTACAATCATTAGTTGGAGTGACATATTTTAAAAATCTAGATTTTTCAAATAATTGGATGGAAGGAACATTACTAAATAGTAAGTAAATTCATAATATAATTCATATTTTTTATTATATTAATGATTTTATTGTTCAATTTATTCACGTTTTTTTTTTGTTTTTACGCAGATATTACACAGATGAAAAATCTGAAAAAGTTAGACTTAAGCAATAATATGCTTAATAGTTCATTAATAGGTACTTGTTAGATATATATGTTGGAATTTTTGTCAATAGTCGAAAAGAAAATTTGCCTTGGAGATTTAAAAATAGGGTATAGAAATTAAATGATATAATTGAAATTAGAAAAGAGTAGATTAGTCAATTACTAAAACTTTTTTTTTATACAATTAAGGTTTTTTAATTGTTGGTATAATACCATGCTAAAGTGAAAGTGACCATTTCAGGTGGGACAAAAAGAGTCCTAATAATCAATTTTCTCTCTAATAAAAGGATAATTTAGTCATTTGCAAATATTTTTTATAACAATAAAATATTTTAAACATTAAAAGCGATGTTTAAAGTTTTTGTAAAAATTGCCAAACGTAGTTATCGTTTCAACTTGGCGAATAAGATGAAAAATTTATATTCCATACAGTTATTTATTTACCTTTATACGCATTGCATATGTATTTACTTATTTTACCTGTGATTCAATTAATTATTTTAGAATGAAGTAGGGCTAAGGGCTCTCAAGAAAGTAAAGGAAGCATGGACGAACGAGGGATTGAAATAGCAACAATTGGCATGGCCAAACCCATAATATATTGCATTGGCAATGGCAGGCCATATCTGAGTTGGTTGTTTAGTTGAAGAATAAAGACCCACCTCAGGTTGTGATTGGTTCAAAGATACAATTTCGCACTGCGTTGGGTTTCGTTGATTTCTAACCAACTAGCATACCACCAGCCTACTATGTACCCATTGCCTGCTTAACCCATTACCCCTTTTCTATTGTTACTTTCATTTTCATTGTTTTTTAAAATCTTACGTATTAATTTGGTGTTTAGAATTTTCAAAATCCATCTATCTTATTCTTTGATAAAAAGGAAACCATAAAAAGGAACTCTGTTTTTTTTTTTGGTGGGTTTTCTTTCGTAAAGTTTGAATGGATATACAGAGCTGTTGAACTTAATCATCATGGCTCATTATCTCTCTAAAATGAGTTACGATACAATAATTGATGCAGCTTTAGCGGACATGAGCTCTTTGAAGATTCTAAGTTTACGAGACAATAAGCTTACGTGGCTCCTTCATATTGAAGGTATGAATAACTAAATAAATAGACACATGCCTGGCTTTTCTTTTATAGATGAACTTTCTGATAACATTAAAATATTTTAAGCTTTAAAAGCGATGTTTAAAGTTTTTGTAAAAATTGCGAAACGTAGTTGTAGATTCAACTTGGTGAATAAGATGAAAACAACGTGATGGATAAGCTTTCTAAACTTTTTTGTCAAAGCAGAATTAGCAACTCTCAAGAACTTAGAAATCCTAAATTTGAGTGATAACGAGTTAAGCGGACATATTTCTCCTTCTATTGGGAGAACGGCTTCACTTGTAGCTTTGTCCTTAGCCAACAACAAGCTCAATGGATCTTTACCCACCAAAGGTACTTTCTTAATACTACCTAATGATATTTCCATGATTGCAAAATCTTGCAAGCAGATTAACTTAGTAAATTGCTTTACAGGTTTATGCGAATTGAAGAACCTTCGAGCATCGGACATTAGTGGGAATAATCTTACTGGAGTTATTCGAACTTGTCTCGGTGGCTTAACAAATCTTCGGTTGTTGGACTTATCATTCAATCGCCTTAAAGGAAATAGTTCATCTATCCAGATACCTTCACTTCTTTCCTTGGAGTACATTGACATTAGTTACAATCTTTTTGAGGGCTCATTCTGTCTCAGCTCAATTTCCAATCACACAAACCTTAAAGTATTGATACTTGGCTGTGATGGAAACAAGCTACAGGTTGAAACTGAATATGATTCAAGTTGGATTTCGAAATTACAATTGACAATTCTTGCAATACCAAATTGTAATTTGATCAAGCTTCCAGAGTTTCTATTTCACCAGTTTGACTTAAGAGTAGTTGATCTCTCCAGTAATAAAATAACAGGAGTTTTCCCAAACTGGTTGCTGGAAAAGAACAACAGTTTGGAATACCTAAATCTTAGAAATAATTCTTTTGCCGGCCAGTTCTTTTTATCACCCAACTCTAGCAGTGAGATTTCTCGGATGGATATTTCAGATAATTATTTCTATGGGTAACTTTAAGAAAATATAGGGGAGATGATTCCACAGGCATTCTATCGTAATGTTTCTGAAAATGCTTTGAATGGTAGTATTTTACCATCAGTCTTTAACATACGCTCTTTATGCACTTTGGATTTATCCAGCAATCATTTCTCAGGAAAAGTTTCTGAAATCGGCAACATCTCCACTCGGTTGAGTTTCTTGAGCTTAGCAAAGAATGGATTACATGGCCAAATACCGAATTTGAATTCTAGTGTATTGGCTGTCTTGGATCTCAGTGACAATTGGTTCTCAGGCACTCTACCACATGGAATTGCACAATTATCCAGTTTGCAGGAAATGGATATCGGTAGAAACCAAATATTAGGTTATATTCCATGTTATTTAAAGAATGAGTCAATACCTACTTCAACTCACTTTTACTTGGATTTTTCATATAACCATCTGTCGGGACCCTTACCGTCTTGCAAGTTTTCACAAGTGACTCATCTCAATTTAGAAGGTAACAAAATCATAGGTCCAATTCCAAGTAAACTGTTCAACTCATCATCTTTACTAACACTGAACCTTAAAAGCAATTTTCTATCTGGTGAAATTTTGATTTTTGCGTTTCCATATTCTAATCTGAGGGTCCTTATTTTGGCAAGGAATTTCTTGAGCGGTGTTATCCCTATGCAGTTATGTCGAGTTAATAAAATGGGCATATTGGATCTGTCCCAAAACTTATTTTCTGGATCAACCCCATATTGTTTTAGCAATATTACTTTTGGAAACATAGAATCAAATGATACTATCCTCGAATTTCCATACAAAATTCTATGATCAAGGTTGCTCATGTACGATTATGAAAGTCCTCTGTAGCAAAAGATCATATGTGACGAACATAGCATGGGATTCAGAGAACAAGTTAGTGTTGAGTTCGTTACCAAAACAAGAGTCAACACTTACAAAGGAAGTATTCTTGATTTGATGTCTGGATTGGATTTTTCAAATAATCGCTTGACTGGTGAAATACCACCTGAACTAGGAAATCTGTGTTGGATACATGGTTTAAATTTGTCACATAATCAATTGACGGGCTCTATACCTAGTATGTAACACCCTTATTGAACAGTCTAACTGAAACAAGTGATAAGATGGATTTTTTTTTTAACCAACCCAACGACTCTAAGCTTGACCAAAAAGAAATACTTATAACTTAAGTAAGCCGATAAACTATAATTGTCCAAGTGACTGATTACCAAAACAAATCCGATAATATAACGCCTAAAAACTTAACTATTCTACCTGAAAAATCAGACAATTTCCTCAGCCCATCAGGGGCACAACAATACAAAAATAATTTCATCATACATCTCATACATCCATTCTCATTATTAATCACAATTCCTAAGATAAGTCAATATTACAAATTACACTCTTAAGTCACTATAATACTTCAAAATAGAAACAATTTACACTTAAAATCGCCTCACTACAACTGTGAATCTCAAAAGATGAAATGCTCGAAACTAGATCCCTTCTTCTGATAGTTGAGCCGAAGCAGCTGTCTAACCAAAAACAAGTCTATCCTGCTACCTACACGGATAACAAAACCCATGCTAAGCTATAAAGCTTAGTGGGAAATAGAATAATCTAAAAATAATCTTTTAAACATGTAATATCAATTATCCAAGTACAAAGTTGATAACACTCTTAATAGATACTTTCAATTACATTAGATCCCAGTTCTTACATTCAGCAATAAATCACAAGCATAAGCAACAGAACATCTTACTTACATAGGCAATAAAACTTAATAACTCAGTAATCAATGCATCATTCATTGCTACCACAAAAGACATCCGGCATATTTCTTTCATACATCTATATCATTTAAACCATAGCATGCATTCAAAATTTACTTTCATGTAATCATTAAATAATCTTAACAAGGTGAACAATATAATACTTAACACCATAGTGTGTCATATAGTATATACTTGATCGATAATAGAATGACGTACATACCTATACATAGATATATAGATACATAATGCTTATAAAGAATTAGAGAATCACATGTTCATCAATATTATAACTTGCAATTCATTATCCATTTGATGTATTTATATAAGAGGATAATTCTTATGCACATTAGTTTTGAACTATAACATTTCTTGTCTTTTATACTTTTTAATTTCTTTTCATATTAATGCCCCTAGTACAGTGTCGACAGAAATACTCAGACTGGATACTCGGGACGTGGACCCCATGGGCCACATACAGACTGAAAAATGATCTCAAAGACCATTTTTCCACATAGCAGATACCAGATACAAACAGAAGCTATGGAGATCAGTGATCCTACCATAACTAAGTAAGTCGCCATGACTTGTACAGAGGTACAGATGTCCCTATGGCTAGCCAATTATATCCTGAGCTAGTTTTTACTGCCAGACTATTTTCTAAGGGCGCAAAAGATCACTTACTTTCGGTACATTTATCAACTTTTCATTTCAATTCCCTTTTAATCCAGATAATACAATTATTCAGAATATTCAATATTTTTGTACAGTTTGTGAACCATCATTCACTTATGTCATGAATTATTTCACAATAATTCAGCAATTTCTCTTTAAATTACTCTTCAGTCATCAAAGGAATTTACTTAATTTACATTCTTTCAATTTACTTTTGAACTTTCTAATAGTTACGCTTTAACAACACTTATACTTGTCATAGTAGTTCATGCATTGCTATACTGTTTTCATGAGAATGAAATCATATATAATTACACCCACTATAAGTGTCTAAAACAACACATAAATACAGTCATTTCAGAAGGACGTACCTGCATGGTTCATCATAGCTATCTCTCATGCTCCATTGTACTTAATTTAATCATCAAATATACTAAGGCGATAATGTGAAAAAGCATAACATTTTTAACATCTGTTTCTCATACCATTCTAAAAGCATAAACATGGCACTATATCCACTCCATTTAGTGTAATAATACTCATAATGAATATTCACGTGCCAGAAAAAAATATATCAAGAGGGGGGAGGGGTCAATATGTCACGTTTATACCAATATCTAGTTACTATACTAATCACATTCTCACTTGCTTTATATTATAACATTTAGTTTTCACCTATAGTCTAGTGAATCCCAAATAACAGTCCTATCCTAGTTACCTTTCTTTTACTAAATTAGAAAGTATGAAATGATAGCAACTACAACTATGTAATATAAATTCTTATTATTATAACAGAGACATATTACTATACTATAATTTTCTCAAACCATATAATTTTAGAGTAAATCCATATATCATTATGCCATTTCATATTGTCTTAACAGCTATACATGCATATAAGTTCAATATCATAATTACCTATCTAGATGCATAATCTTAAAACACATATAGATTTAAACCAACATGTGGAAATGCATAGCATTTAGCTGTCATTTTTCTCATGATACCATAATTTTTTTTTATCGTCTATTAAATATAGATATATCAAACCTAAGTAATTAAGGAGACTATATTACTTATAATGTACTAAAACTTGTATTAAAATAAATTCATAGGAATATACATTAAGGTTGGGGTCTATAGTACAATAGGAAAAAGGCTGAGCAAACGATGATCATTCACTCAGGAATTAAACCTCTATCCGCAAAACATTATCTTATCTTTAAGCATCCTTAAATAAATCTCACATTTTATCATGACTTTTAATTGAAATTCTACTCAAATCACATCTTAAGCTCACTATCAATTATTATTTTCAAGATCTGTCAATAACTTTTACATGCCATTAGCATTTACTTATAATTTCTGTGACACCTGTACAATAAGTTCAATCATTCATGATAACAAGAAATAAATCAATGACTCAATAAATTTGCAATTTCTTCCATTAAGTTTTCTATTCATTTCTCATCTCAAGCATATTTTAATTTTACATATCCTTAAGCCTTGAAATCAACCCATTTAAACCATTAAAACTCAAATCAAATTAAGCTCAAACTCTATCTCGCCTAGTTCAGCATAACTACATGCACTTTAACTATTACACTTTCAAAAACTATTTTCTCACTAACACTATGATTCATTTACCTTTACAGATTATCAGTTTCTTATATAAATCCAATATATGCAAATTTAATATCAATCATAACAATTAACCAAACTTACTTCAACATTATACGTAAAATCAAATTCTTAGTCTAATTCCTATACTCTGTTAATATAAACACTTAAGACAAACGTTTACACATACAATCAATTTCCAAGTTGACTTAACTAAATTTCACAGAGGAAATTTCAGTATCCCATACCGTAGTTGAAGCCCAGAATGCCCTCTCCAATCTGCCTCGCCGGAGCCTCACCGGAAAGACACCAAAGCCGTCCACTGGTAGATCAAGGTACCGGCAACTTTCAGGCGACGTTCACGCGCCTCAACGTTGCCATCATTTATCGGGATCGGAGCTTGAAGATCCCGCCCTCACCAACGCCGATCTCCCTGCTGCCGGCGAGTGGGGAGGAGCAGCAGCAACCGGAGGAGTCGCCTCAGCCTCGGGATCCCATCGGTGCCGTCAGCCCCTTCCACCACCGTCGGGGATCACCGGAAAGAGGAGGAGATTGATCCGGTCGAAAAGAAGAGAAAAAGAAACACGCAGATGCTGCCGGAGGGAAGGGACGAAGAGGAGAGAAAGGCCGGTGGCCGAGGTGGTGGCAGCCGCATCGATTGCCGGCCAGAGCGCCGTTGATCGGCGCCAGCGCCTCCCCTCCGCCTCTCCTTCTCTTCCCCGATTCCCCTCCTCCTTCCTCCTCTTTCTTTCCTTTATTTTAACTTATTTCTTTTATTTTCACACACACACACAACTTTTATTTATTTCAAAAACACCCACAAATACTAATTACCTTTATAATTTATACCAAACAATTAATAATTAATTTAAAATCATCACTTTCCCTCACTATTCCAATATTAAATTCACACATACACATTTAATCAATTTAAATTAAATATTAATACATTGAGTCATGCAATTTCGACTAGGGTCATTTTTGGGACATTACATAGTACACTTTCAAACCTAAGACAAGTAGAGAGCTTGGATCTATCTTACAACAATTTGAGTGGAGAAATTCCTTCAGCATTGATCCGTCTAAACTTTCTGCAAGTTTTCTTTGTGGCTCACAACAATTTGTCAGGTAGAGTTCCTGATCCAAAAGCCCAGTTTGGGACATTTGAAAATAGCAGCTATGAAGGGAATCCATTCCTCTGTGGACGTCCATTAGAGAAAAGTTGTGCCTTTACTGTTGATAAACCAAAAGCAATTCCAAATTTAGATGGAGAGAAATGGTATGAAATTGATGGTGTGGTGTTCACTGCAAGTTTCGTGTGTGCATATTTGATGTTCTTTACTGTTGTTGTTGCTGTTCTGTACATCAACCCTATTTGGCAACAAAGGTGTTGTCACTTGGTTTCAGATACTTTTCACAAGTTATCAGCTAAATTCTATAATAAGTAGTGTCTTAGGAGATGTTATTTCGAGAAATAATAATATACTTTAAATAGCCGAGAACTGGCAAATGTACAAAATGTTATTTTCGATGTTAAGTTGGTCCATTATAAAATTAAGCTCTCACAATAATGATTTTGATAAGAATCAAATCCAAACTGTTCGAATCAATCAATATTAGTAACATATATATAATTTGATTGTTATTGTTTAAAATTTTGTAATTTACCGATTAGGAAATCATGAAATTTTGATTCCATAGGCCATGAAAATTCTTTAATTAACCTAAATATTAAAATTGACTTCCACTTTTAAGTTTTGACCCCCTACATTTTAATGAATTGAAATACTTCCAGATCATATACTTTCCATCTATAATAGTAATACTAAGGACTAATAGTAATATAATTTTGAGATAAAGAAAATGCAAAGCATACATGTTTTTAGGAATTAACTGTATTAATTAATTTCAAAGTCAAAATTGTGAAACTGAAGACATTTCAACATCATTAATTGCTTGCACACAAATAATTGAAAGTTTCATTGGTTTGAGGAACTCTTAGAATCCAAAAGTTCATCTAAGTTGAACAAGTTAGAGGATCTTGACTGAAGATGGAATATTCTTCAGAAAGATATGTTCAAGGTTTTGGGAGAATTCTCAACTCTTAAATCTTTAATCCTGCACAGTAATTTAATAACAAGTCTTCTATCGGAACAAGGTATTGTCAGCTAGTTTTGAGAAAACAGTGTTTCAGATATTATTATTGACAAATCATATAATGAGATTGATTGAACTTTGCTACAGATATTGCTCCATTAAGCAATTTAAAGGTTTTTAATCTGCGATACAATCAACTGAATGGAACTTTTGCAAGTTTCTTGGCAAATTTGGTGAATTTCAGTAGCTTGGAGATTTTAGACTTGAGCTCGAATGAATTCGCTGGGAGCATTCCATCAAGCATACATAATCTATCATCTTTAAAGGCATTGGACCTGTCTAGGAATTATCTCAAATGGCTCTTTATCGACTCTAGATATTGTGCTATCAGATTATTGTGTTTTCCATGATCAAATACTTCTTATGAAAGTCCCGTTTCTGTATTATTTTTAGGTTTATGTCAACTTCACCAACTTGAAGAACTTGATCTTAGTCAGAACTCCTTCCAAGGGACTCTACCTTCTTGCATGAGTAATTTAAGTTCTCTCAAACTGTTAGATCTTTCTTCTAACCAATTCTTAAGAAAGATTTCTTCATCTTTGGTAGTTGCTTTGACTTTGCTGGAGTACATCGATCTCAGTCATAATAGTTTTGAAGGTCAACTCTCTTTCAGCTCATTTTCTAATCATTCCAGACTTCAAGTAGTTCAGATCATGAACGATAACGATGAATTTGAAGTGGAAACTGAGTATTTGAGCTAGGTTCCATCATTTCAGTTAAAGGTCCTTGTGCTGCCTTACTGTAGTCTAAACAAGCTATCCAACTTTATTCCTCTGTTTCTCTATCAGCAGCTGTTACCATGTAAAATGGTCTAGTATTTAGTACATATTTTATTTAATATTGGTAGTTAAATGTGTTTAAATATGTTAATTTTGAGGGTTTTGTTCAGTTTATGTGTTTGAATGTATTGCAGTTAAGTTGAGTGAAGAAGTGAAGACAAGATAGAAGAAAGAGAGGAAGAGAAGAGGGACCACTCGTGATGGACTGCACGAGTCGCTACAGAGAAGAAGCAGGGACAAAATGTGAAGAGAAAGGTGAGTCGTGATGAAGCAAGGAGTAAGAAGGTAGCTTGTCTGAATCGTGATGGTTTGTCCGACTCGTGACAGAGGCCAAAAAAGGATGACTCGTGACTACCTACATGAGTCGTTACAGAGAGCAGGTGACAAGTGTTGAAAGGGGATGACTCATGATGGCTGTTCGACTCGTTATAGAGGCAAATAGGGGATAACTCGTGATGGATGACACAAGGCGACCCAGACACTAGTTCCTAACCAATGTGATTTCTCGTCCCACCTTTTTACAACCATCAAGCCTTTTCATCAAATCTTTTCAAGGCAACTTTTTACCTTTACATCTATTCCTAAGAGGCATGATTGGAGGTGTAACTTCTCTATAAATTGGGAGAATAGAGACAGACAGGATTCATGGATCTTTTCAAAAAAATTTTATCTGGTTCTTTGCCGCCATGCTTCTACAATCATCTTTTCGTTAGTTGGGGGAATAATTCGCACGGATCGGATTTTTTAAGGAATATATCGAGAGAGAATTGGATATGGTTAGACAATGTGTGGTTGGTAAACAAGGATCGATTTTTTAGCAAGGCACGGAATATATCTTCAAATATTGAATATGATTCCACAAGATCTAGTTTCGTTCAAGGAAGAAATTCTAGCCAATTGAAGGAATCTTCTAGTACCAAATTTTTTTTGTGTAATTTCATTCAAATTTCAAATTGCGTACTAAAATTTTAATATATTCTATACATTAACATTAGAGAATTTTTTTAAGGGTTTTTGCTGAAGAAAAAAAAACCAAACTCTAAACAAATGAAAAAGAGTTTGAAAATTAACTCTCCTTTCTCTCTTTGCTTCTATTGTTTATTTTTATTTGTTTGGGTTTGGCTGTAACCAATGTAAGTAGAAAGGTGGTTACATGATATGTTTCGGATGATTATACAAATAAAGCAATAATTTTTTAGTTTTATAAAAAAGAAAGAATAAGATAAATAAAAAAAGTAAAGTAAAGAAATTATCAATTGAATCAAGAATTTATTTTTGAATTCGGTATGGATAAACGATCTTTTTATGTTATACTATTCAATTCTTGACGACGAATCAATTTGATAGCTCATATATTGTTATTCATGATATTGATCCGATGCAATATCATCGAGATGGAATTCATCCCATTGAATTTAGAGGCAAACTATTTAGTATCTCTATGAAATTAAATTTCGAGTTTTTGCGAAGTAAAGAAAAACGAAAGGATGGGGTTATGGAAGTAAATATTCTTGCATTTATTGCTATTGCACTGTTCATTCTAATTTCTACTGCATTTTTACTTATAATATATGTAAAAACAGTTATTCAAGGTGATTAATTTAAATGAAACTTGACTTCTTATCAATATCAATGATTGAAGAAAGCAAATGAAAAAGATTCCTAGTTTGTGTCTTAGATGAAATGAGTGGACTATAATTAGCAGTATTATATGAGATTCGGTAGTATGCTAATATATATATAAATATATATAAGAATATCTATATTTTGTTATGGTATATAAATACATTAATTGAAGAATATTGTCTCAGCAATAATATATTTGAATTTAATTAGGCAAAATTGCCAAGAAAATGTACATTTCTTGAGAATTGGTGGATATCTATATGATAAAACTAATTATTATAATTTATTTTGAGAAATTAGTTGGACTATTTTCTTCTTTTGTCCCATAAAAGAATATGATCCGAATTCAAAACCTCACAGATATGAATACTTTTGATCTAAAAAATCAGTTGGATTATGTTATCTTTTCTAAGAATATACACATACTTAATTCGAACTCAAGACTTAATAAATCTAGTTAACAGATTAGTAGCACTGACTCTGATCAGCTGATCAGTACCAATAAGCCAAAGCTTTTTCTTTGATTTATCATACAATTGCATTATATGCAAATCTTATCCAATTGAAGGATTATTGAGAAAACTAATTAGTATAATTTGGGCCACTCTAATAACTAAGAACCCAAAAGAGAAATCTAAATAGGAAATTACACGAAATGCCACCTTTTTTTATTTTGTTTTCATAAATATCCCACCCTATTTTATAAATTTTCATTTTTGCCTTTTTATGCTTTATAAATACTTATCCTTATATTTATTTTAAATATGCCTCTTTTTTATAACCTAATAAAATCCAATACGACAATCACCATTATCAATTACCAAAAAAGCCTAATTTCTTGATTATCCGTTGGGCAACGTTATACTCAACCAACAAAAGTCTTTACTTTTCTTTAATAGAGAAACAATTAATCAAACTTTTGCAGGTAAGAAGAACAAGGATTAGCGAAAGAATGAGAAAACTCCAGTATCTTTTTTCGAATCTGGACAAGGTAGTTCAAAAATTAAGGGTCTAGATTAACTAATTTGTCACTTTCACATTATATTTAGCGATTAAAACTTTAATTTTTTAAATGGCTATGTTCTTGACAGCAAACAAACACAGCAGATATGTTAGAGTTGGCAGTTGAGTACATTAAAGATTTACAAAAGCAAGTAATGGTTAGTACAAAAGTTCTAATCTTAAATCAAGACACATATGAAGTTTCAACTACATTCTTGCCTTTTCCTAACCTATTTTTCTTGATTTTCTTGCAAAGCTTTACGGATACCAGATCGAAATGCACCTGCTTAAGTTTACAGAAACCGCATCTGAATAATACTGCTTGAATTCCTTTCTGTATAAATTGCAGCTCGAAAAATGGGAATAATGAACAGCTACTTATTCTTTTTTATGTAATATTGATTGTAGTATAATAGGAGAATAGGAGTTGTGTTAACGAAGATCTATCAGAAAAGAAAATGAAATGTTATTATCTTCAACTGTATATTTTTATTTTTGAAAAAATCATATATTGTATATTTTTTTATAAAAAATCATAAAATATTTTTTTTTATTTTAAAAAAATCATACACTGTATTTTTTATTTTTAAAAAATTAAAAATTATATTTTTTTATTTTTAAAAAAATCATACACTGTATATTTTTTTTATAAAAGATAATACAATATATATTTTTGTTTTGAAATGATGATACACTGTATATTTTTATTTTTAAAAAATCATACATTATATTTTTTATTTTTGAAAATATCATATATTATATAATTTTTTACAAAAAATTATATAATAAATTTTTTTTTATTTTAAAAAAAATTATATACTGTATTTTTTTATTTTCAAAAGAAATTTAGTAATATATGAGTTCATAAAAGGGCAAATTCTAAGAGAGCTTTGCTAACTGAATAGCTTCTGAAGAAAAGCAGCTAAAATACCTCCCAAGAACCTGTAAATCTTAGCTGAAAGAATTTATACAAAAGTTGTTTGCTTCTATATCTTTTGGTTTCAATTTCTGGCCAAAAGTGATGTAAAATTCTTACAGAAGCTATTCTATTCTTTTTTACCAATATGAGTTTTTGTAAACTCTCACAGGATACAAAGAGATTCACCACAAAAGTAGAGAGAAAAAAAATTCCTTTTTTGTTTTACAGATGCTTATATAAGACAATAGCGGGGACAACAAGCATGATGAGTAGATGCAGATACTTTTAACAGTTGCTAAGTGTGCAAAGCCATGATTAAATTCTGCTTTCGGGCATTCTCCAGAATAAGTCTATTGATAATATCTTGCGGTACACCTAACAACTCTGCCAAATAGAACGTGAAATCGCAAGGCATGATGAAGAAGCTAAAACCAACTAAAATATCTTCAGTTGCATAAACAATTGGCTCAGCAACCAAACGAATGCTATTTTGGATTTATCTTTTAATTCATATATGTCCCCGAACTAAGGTGATCATGATTGAGGTGTTAATAAACAACTTACCTTGAGCTTTAAAATTAAACAATTAATGGAGGAAGATGACGACCATTGGGAAGCCGAGTATTTGGATCCCTTAATTCATAAATTCATCAATTATAACGTTTTTTTCTTCTACCTTCTCCATCTTTTTCTTCGTTTATTTCTTCTGCTTTTGTTTCATGTCGTTCTGTTACATATGCTTCTTCATCTTCTTTTCTTTTGGATTATCTGCTTCTTCTGTTTCTCCATTTTTTCATACTGCTTTTGTTTCTTCTGGATCTGCATCATCACCATGGTCGTCGTCATTTAATATATATAAACCATATATATTGCAATTTAAATTTTTTTATCATTTTTTTTATGGAATTAGCATTTTATTATTTGATTCTGAAAGTATTATCTCAAACATAAGACAAAATCAGCATCAAAAAAATTAATTATATATATAGTAAAAATCCAGTGATTTGCTAGTGTGTTACATTAAATTCTATTTCTTATAACTTAAGTTTTTTCCTTTTTCTGAGATTGAACTTAAAAGAATTATTATTGATTTGTCTAAATTTGTTTATTAGGATTACTCAATTGTTTATTTCTTTTTCTTTTCGATAATTCGATTGAAAGCTTCAAAAACAATTTAATTCATTTTTTATGAATCAAAATCGAAATTTCCCGTGATTCCTAATTGAATGTTGAAACGTTTTATTTTCTATTTCTAACATCCCAAATTTTTACGTTTTTATAGTAAAAACTTTTTAATTTGGGTCATTTTATTATTAATTTTATCTCATTAAAACTTTACTTCATGGAACTCATGGGAGGGGACTGAATTCTTGATTAAAAACATGTACAATGGCTGTCTTCAACTAAAACTTGGAGAACACTAGCAGCTTTTAAACATTTGGGCTTTAATAGCCAGGAATTTGATTTAATGGAACCAAAAATTATTGCCGATAAAAAAATTCATTCACAGAAAAAAAATGTATTAAAATTATAATAATATATATAATAATACTCACAATATTATAATTGTCCTTTATGAATTTTTATATTTTTAAATTATTAAATAATTATTTCATTATCAATACTTTCAAATATATCTTTTTCAATATAAGTAACTAAATAATTATTTAATAATTGATTTTCCATTCAATTTCGCATACGATTTTTCATTATATTTATAACAAAAAATGCCCTTTCAACAGTTGCCGTCGCGACTGGTAATATTAGAGCTAATTTGACACGTAAAAAAACTAAAGGCTACACCAAATTATTTGTGTTAACTAACTATTAAGCAAGATTGTTGATTTCTTCCAACATTAAAAACTCATAATTAGATAGCATGTTAGTAATATAAGTTTCAAGCTGATTGTTAAGTGAAAAAAGTTATACCGGTGAAAAATCACGAGGAAAAATTTGAGCAAGTCGAATCAACTTTTGTTTGTCAAAAGATGAAAATGCAGCATTTGAACTTAAACAAGCCATGCATAAAAAGCAACTCAATATTTACCTCAGTAAAACGATTGTTAAACTCTTGAAGTTGCCAATCAATGACAGCATAGAGCAAATCGACTTGATAATGGTGCAAATTTGTGACTTGTTAAATTCTACGCCATGACCGCCATTTTACTTGAAACACGTCACTCATATTAGAAATAGAAATGCTATGTGTTTTACAAAAGAGGCAAACCTCATTCAACAAAAAATCCCAACCATCATCCCTCATCTTTTGTAGCCCTTTTTTTTTTATTTGTAGTGCAACTAATTGCATAATATTAAAAATATCTTAATCTTTTCTTTGCAAAACTTGTGATAACTGATTTGTGATTCCCAGAGTCCATTTCATTAAGTGCAAATTGAATGCAAAATCAAAATATTGTATTGTGTCTAATAAAGCACAAGCTTCAGCTCTTTGTTCATAGTTAATTCCATACTCAATAATATTATCAAGTACCTCTACTACAGATGTAAATAAAGTTATTAAATTCAAGATTATACCATAATGAGAATCCCAACATATGTCACATGCTCATTTAAGACTAGTTTCTTGATTTAATCCTCGGCCACTTCCCAATTCACAATTTCTCAATGCTTTAAAAACTTTAGTAGTTTGACTTTCTCTCAAAAGATCTCGACATTTACACGATGTTCCAACAATATTCAATAAAGTAGCCAACAAATTAAAAAGAAGTACAATATTGATATCATTTTTAGCAACTGTGACAAGTGTTAATTAGAGTTGATGAGCAAAATAATGAACATAATAAGCAGATTCATTTTCTTTCCTGATCAAACTCTTCAATCCATTGAATTCTTCTATCATGTTATTATCCCCATCATAGCCTTGCCCTTGTAACTGCAACATACTTAAACCATACTTAGCAAATAACGACTCGATCGAAATTTTAAGAGATGAAGTACTAGTATCATTAACATGAACAATACTAATAAATCTTTTAACCACATCACCCTTATTATTAACATATCACAGAACAACAGTCATTTGTTCTTTCACTGATACATCATGAGATTCGTCAACCAAAATTACAAATATATCATCACCTATATCATTAATGATGGCATCAATAATCTTAGTAGCACAAGCATTTATAATCTCATGTTGAATAGTATGAGATGTTAACTTGAGATTATTTGGAGCATTTTTACGAACAATATAATCAATACTTATATTGTGCTTAGCTAAAAACTTTAAAAATTCAATAAAATTTCCTTCTTGTTTGGAGCTATAAGATTCATCATGACCACGAAAAGGAAGCCTTTATCACAAAATGGAATCAAATGCAACGAATCGAAGCAATTGACCAAGTTCTATATTCTTTTCTTACTTGATTTGTATGTCTATTGAAAATAACTTCTATATTTTTGTCTTGTTTTAACAATACTTCACATTTTCTCCAAACTACATTATGAGCATTATTATGACCTCCCACATGAATATCTAACTTCTTTTTATTCAAAGCATTAAAACCATTTGTAATAAAGAATCACCTCCTCCTTGCTTCCCAATCTCTATTCTAAAAAGATAACAACATTAGCAAAATGCTACATCTTTTTGTATACTATACTCCAACCAATTAGAATATTTTTTGTACCATTTAGGATTAAAACGACGAAAAATATTCCCAATATTTCGTTACTTAAAATTATAGTTTTGTGGTTGACAAGATCATTTTTGAAGATATGCTCTTTTTACTTTATCTTGATCATTAGGATAATATTCTGAGATTTTAATTTTCAATATAGGATCACCAGGAAGATTATCTAAATTAATCTCATGATTAGCTTTTTTTGAACTACTTTCTTGATTTTTATTTTCAAGTTATTGGTCAATTGGTTGTTCAAAAGGTAATTTTATCTCAATCACAAATTTATCCATGAAGGTTTTAAAAAATAAAAATATCAATTTTAACTACAATATTTACTATTTCATATATTGAAAATTTTGAATCCAACTCCAGTTAAAATTGAACCTAATTCTTATTTACACAATATCACACTATAATAAAATCAAATTACCCATCTATTTTCTTAAAAAATATTCAATTTCGATTTCTCCCATATCAAAGAATTGCAAATAATTAGAGTTTTTCATGCATTGAGATCTGAGAATAATACTATTATGAAAAGAGAAAAACGTTATATTATTGTGTACCTTTATAAAATTGAAGAGAAAAATTTGCAACCAAATTTTGTCATGTCACTTTTCAATCTTTCAAGTGGACCTCCACCACTTCAATGGCGTTCTCTGCGTTTGGACTCTTTCAAAGAAAAGAGTAAAGTTGATTGTATATTTGTTGTGTTTGGCAGAAGGATATAGTATACACAAATATAAAAGTTTGTAAGAACTAAAGATACGTGTTGCCTTCACTAATTAATAAACACTTTTATGTAATGTAGTCCGTTGATTTGAGCTGATAAGTGTTGGCGTGGACTTGGTTTATACTCGCTTCAGATGTACAAAATGGTTAAATGGCACATTGAATTAGACTGGTCCTACACGCAAAAAAGTGTTGGTGCCACTACAAATGGATAGTTTAGAAGTTCTTAAATAGAGCCGCATCCGGTTTGGTTTTTCAAATGCTATGCATGGGTAATTGGCTAGTAGATTTCTCAGTTTGTTTTACGCCTTGCAGTGCCCATAGGGCTGAATTGTGGAGTGTCCTTTATGGGACTTTTTGAAAATAGTGTTTTTTGGGAAAATATTTAGGTTTTGGGGGGTTTTTTTCAAACTATTTAGGAAAGTGGCGTTTTTTCACATTTTCGCTGGAAATTCCAGTGAAAATGACAGTGTATGACCCACCATCTCTCTCTCTCTCTCTCTCTCTCTCTCACTCTCTTTTTCTTATCGCACTCTCTCACTCTTCCTCTTTTATCTTACATTTTTTATACACTAATTTAAAATTTTAATACTATATTATTAACTATAATTTTTATTATTTTAATAACATTTAATTATTTATTTTATGTTTAAAATGAATATAATATAACAATTATAAAAAAAATGATTTTTTAACCATAATAGTTAATATTTTTTCAATTTAAATAAAAAATAATCAACTAAAATTATGAAACAGAAAAGCATATTAAAAATTATTTATACTCTAAAAAATTAATTAAGAGTCTAACAGTATTCGTAAAAATTAATCAACCTCATAAATTTAAAAAATCAAACCGAATATTAAAAAATTATAACTAAAAATAACAACAACAATAATAATAATAGTGCACACGTCATGGAGACTTTTTTTTATAAATAATGTAATTTAAAAAAGTATTTAAATCTATTGATTTGTATGTTTGTCATTATTTTTGCAGCGTGCTAGCTTATGTATATTATGGGTCATGACTCATTCAAAAAAAAACATTTTTCATACTTTTTTAAATTACATTATTTATAAAAAAAGTTCCCATGATGTGTGCACTATTATTATTATTATTATTATTATTATTATTATTATTATTATTATTATTATTATTATTATTATTATTATTATTATTATTGTTGTTGTTTTTATTTATAATTTTTCAATATTTGATTTGATTTTTTAAATTTATGAGGTTGATTAATTTTTACGGATATTGTCGGACTCTCCAATTAATTTTTTTAGAGTATAAATAATTTTTAATACGCTTTTCTGTTTCATAATTTTAGTTGATTATTTTTTATTTAAATTCAAAAAATATTAATTATTGTGGTTAAAAAATAATTTTTTATAATTATTCTATTATATTCATTTTAAACAAAAATAAATAATTAAATCTTATTAAAATAATAAAAATTATATTTAATAATATAGTATTAAAATTTTAAATTGGTGTATAAAAATGTAAGATAAAAGAAGAAGAGTGAGAGAATAGGATAAAAAAGGGAGAGTGAGAGAGGGAGGAGAGGGGAATTATGTACGAGAGAGAGAGAGAGAGAGAGAGAGAGAGAGAGAGAGAGAGAGAGAGAGAGAGAGAGGGGGGGCACACTATTATTTCCGCTGAAATTTTCAGCGAAAATGTGAAAAAACATCACTTCTCTAAATAGTTTGAAAAAGACCCCAAAAACCTAAATATTTTCTCAAAAAATACTATTTATCAAAAAGTTCCATCCTTTATAGTATTCAAAAAGTTTGAAACAAGGAATGGAGCAGTTTTTGCCGTTTGCTGACTTGGATCTCATAAGAAGAATTAAAGAGCTTGTGCATAGAAACTAGAATGTCCAATTCAATCACATTTTCAGAAAAGCAAATTCAGTAGTTGGTAGTTTTGCTAACATTAACATGCCGTATGATGATATCATGTACTTTCAGTGGCATGAAATGGCTCTTCTCGGCTTGCTGGCCCGCCTACGAAATGGTCATTTACAAAGAATTTTCTCATTGCTTATTGGGGACACAGCAATTTTCTCATCGTGTCATTTTAAGCATATGAAGTGTGTGTGAACTAATTTTTGTGTCCATGCTCAATTTTGCTAGTTCAAATCAACATGTTACTGTATTAACTGCATTTATTTGTTATAAAATTTATAAATTGAAGTGTTAAATTGAGTTTCTGGAAAGTTCAGGGGTCGAGGTGGTAAAATTTGTGAAATTCAGGTGTTGTTTTAATAATAAACCTAAAAACTAAGATGAAAATTGAAAAACAAAATATTATTATCCATGATATTTCCAGCGTGTAAAATGAGGGATTCTGCTTCTTAGCCAGGAAGTTCGGTAGCCACCAGTTCTTTACTCTCTCTGAACTCCACCCCCACTAGGGTTTTAGCGCCACCGTCATCACTCTCCTGGCCGTCGCATTTCATGCATTTCCACCTCTAATTCACTACGAAATGGGCGGCGCCTCCTGGTTTCTCATGCTTATTACCGCTACCCCAACTCCTCCTTTTCTCCACCATCCCCCAGCTCTTCTCCGCGTCTCCCGTTGCCGTCCGCTGTTCCCGTCCTCTGTCTCTTGCCTCTCTCACCACCACTACCATCTCCTTCCTTCCTCTATCTTTCCCTCCAATCCTCGCCCATCAAAAATCAAAGCCTCTCGTCAATTGCACACCCAAACTGCCTCCATTCGTTTCACTGATTCTTCCTCGTTTATCAGCAAGCCCTGGCCCGAATGGTCCAATTTTATCAACAATCTTTCGTCAGCTGGGTATTTTAGTAGGCAAAGATTTGATATTGATGATGAGTTCGTGGCGGACGTTGATTTGCCGGAGGATTTTGCGGCTGCTGCCTCTGCTTGCTTGGCATTTGCTCGCGAAAGACCTGAACTTTTAAGGTTTGTTATAGATAACAGCTTCTCTTCAATTACATGATAAAGGTTTTTTTTTTTTTTAAATGTTGGTGTTTTGATTCTATCTTATTTTTATTCATCTGTTTACAGGATGCTGTCAAGAAGAGATATTGAGGTTGTTGTTGAGAAAGGAATGCCCTTTTTGTTCAAAAATGGTGATGAGTCTGCGAGGAGGATGAGATCGTTTTTGGACAATGGCCATAGTAATGTGAGGCCTTCTATTTTTCAATGTTTAACTGAAGTTATTTGTTTTGTGGTTGAAAATTTTTGTTTGAGTGCTTTGCCTTTTTACTTGAGGGATTGCTGAGCATCTGAAAATATGTTTTGACACAATGTTAAAAGTTTGTGATTAAGATGGAGTTTCGGATGGTAATGAATGATTGTTTGGGCATATATTGAAATATGATAGTTTAAAGTACAGCTAGAACTTTTATTATCACAGCCAAAGGATAATGTACAATAACGGCTGATTTGAAGAAGAATCAGTGTTAGTTCCTGTGGGCTTATAATTGTTTAACTATATGTTTTGTGAGTCATTTGTCTTTCACATGTAAAGATTCTGGACACTTCAATAAAGAGAAGGGGACTGGAGAAGGGTGGTAAGAGTAAAGGCATAGAAGCCATCAGTATATATTCTAGCAAGTAACAGTCATATTTTAGACCTTTCTTAAAATTTTATAGATCTTAAATTTCCCAAGATAGCAATACCCTCCAATAACACAGAATTACTTTTATTTCACCAACTCACATAAAATGGATAGCATTTCCAACTACATCTAGACTTTATAATCCGATGTCTTATCTCCACTGCATTTTGGTCAAAGGCGTCTTCTTCAATGTCTTCTGCCATGTTAGGTCAAGTTATCTAGGCTAGTTTCTCCAACATTCTTAGGAAGAGTCCAAAAAGTGAAATATGATTGTCTTCATTGTCTTGTGCGTCTCAAAAAGGATCTCACCGACGCAACATCGCATTGCACCGATATTTCATATTGGCATATGTAAAATTCCCATCAATCTTACACACACACACACACACATGCTTTCAGGCTTACTGCTTTCTACTTTTTTTTTTCTTTTAAATTTTAGGTGCAGAATACTGAGAGAGCATACACAGTTGACTTGGTGAAGTTCTTATTAAGTTATGCTAGCAATTTTGTTTCTTCTGGGAAGAACAATCCATCCAATGAGGAACTCGTGGATTCGTCTTTCCGGAATATCTTGAATGAATTGGCCCAGCTGAGCAATTCTCCAGAGAAAAATCTATCTGGATCAGTACAAAACCAGTGCCCTGACATATTTGCACGAGCACCAAGACCTCTTGGCCAAAACACTGAAATGAAACGGGGTGACTGGATTTGCCCAAGGTAGAGTCCATATTTTTTTGTTTGTTTGTTTGTTTTGTAATGCACTTGTCATGATTCATTAATTTCCATGAGGACCCAATGCTAAAACTTTCCTTTATTATTATTTTTTTTAAATCCCATCATTGCTCTGACCATGTCATGTTCTTTGTGTGGTCTCAAAATGAGCAGGTGTAGTTTCATGAACTTTGCTAGAAATATGAAATGCCTTGAATGTGAAGAAGCACGTCCAAAGAGGCAGCTTACCGGTGGGGAGTGGGAATGTCCTCAGTGAGCATAGTTTCTTTCCTTTGCTGATCCTTTATGGATTTTTTAGTGGAACTGTTTTAACTTAGCTGATGAAATGAGAGATTTTTCATTTTTGCAGATGTGACTTCTATAATTATGGAAGGAACACGGTCTGTTTAAGGTGTGACTGCAGACGGCCCGGAGAGGTTTCACTTGGTGCAAACAATTCGAGATCAGGTCTAGTATATGGCGATGGAAGCAATGCAAATGAGACTGCTGTTGACAGCAGATTGGCTGCCAATGAAGAGAAGGCTAAGAGGTGGTTTAGCAAGATTTCTCAGCTAGATAGTAATTCGGACATGACCAGTGCTATAGAAGATGAGGATTTTCCTGAGATCATGCCACTGAGAAAAGGAGTCAACAGATTTGTTGTCAGTACGAGGAAGAGTCCTCTTGAAAGGAGGCTGGCCAATGCCCAGTATCGAAGAAACTTGGATAATGATGGCACTTTTGAGAGCTCCAGTCTGAATATGAACCCTAACCAATCAGTCAACCAGAGTTTACAAAATGCAGGATCGAATGCTGCCTCTTCTGCTTCTAATTCAGCTTCTCCGCATGGTGCCCGAGGAAGTGATTATGTTCCATTTGTGCCGCTGCCCACAGACATGTTTGCCAAGAAACCTGATAAGTCAATTACAGATGAAAATAAGAAGGTTGAGATGGATTGGTCTCTTCCCTCAATCATGGATGAGCAAAAAGGTGCTGTTTCTGGGGGCAATGATTATGGTAAATCGTCTGAAAATTGGCAGCCCCCTGAGAAGCCTCTGAGCAATGGAAGAGAGAAAGACCAAGCTGAAAAATCTGAGAGATGGTTTAAGAGAGTTGCAGAGCTGCATAATGCTACAGATCTGTCTAGTGCAATTTCAGATGAGGACATCATGCCAATGCGCAAAGGAGAGAATCGATTTGTAGTCAGCAAAAGAAAAGATCGTTCTTTGACTTCTCCAATGTACAAGAGACGCATGGCAATGAAACAAGCTAATGACACCAATTTTGTGCCCTTTGTCCCCTTCCCACCAAACTACTTTGCTCAAAAGGATAATCAGCAGCTAGATAAAGCTGATTCAACTGATAAACCTGTCAGTGGTTCTTCAAATTCTGCAACAGCAGAGAACCGCCCACAGTTGGATGACGGTTCACCTGGAGTGTCTGTGGCAGCTCACAATCAAGGGATGGAAAAGCAGCATTAGAGTACAGGGAGCACAAGTTCAAGACCCTGGGAGAACTCAAACAAAAGAAGTGCATATGTAACGAGTGAACGCTCATCTCAAAATGATGTTTATCAGCAGCCTAGCAGCAGGGATAGTGGGAGCAGTGGATATTCTAGGAGTGTCAGTTTCAGTGAGCCACCAAATATGATGGGTAATTCTCCCCAAAATTTCAGTGGCAAGGACAGTAGGAGTGATCTCTTCCCTGGTAAAGTGGAGACCGGTGGGGCGACGGGCTCAGCAAGGGCTACGTCTGAGAATCAGAACATTAGAGGTAGCTGGTCTGGGAAAAGCTTGGAAGGGTCAGCAGTGAAAGAACCTGATCCTTTGGACATGTCAGAGGAGGCCAAGGCGGAGAGGTGGTTCCAACATGTTGCCCAGATTAAGGACATTTCAGAGCTGAGCGAGATCCCAGATGAAGATTTCCCATCAATAATGCCAATGCGGAAAGGTGTGAATAGATTTGTTGCGAGCAAAAGGAAAACACCATTGGAGAGGAGGTTGACATCAACACAGTATAGAAGATATCTTCCAATTGTGAGCTCTGATCAAGGGAAGGGTAGTGACAACAGCTGACAAATCATAAGAAGAGTTAAAAGCCAGATCATCCTTGGCAAATTTTGTTCCTGAATCCTCGTAATCAAGAGAAGAGGCCTTTCAAGGACTTTGCATCTTGAATCTCCAGGATTCATATACTTCTTTTTTGCAAGAAAACCACCAATTCAAACATGGAAAATGAACATTGTACGATGCCTTCTTTCATCATCAACACTGTTTGAATGTGTAAACTAGAGAAACAATTTGTACAAATAGAATATTATTTCATACAAATAAGGTTTAATCTTTTAAGACCTCTTCTTTCCAAGAATTTGCTCTAGATATTGTGGCGACTCAATCTTCAGTGTTTTCTTTCCAATCCATGCTTCTGATCGTTCAGAAATCATCAGTAGTTATAAGTAATTAACCATGAAATTCATTAGAACATGACAGAGCAGCAATAGATAATCCATTCTGTCCATAGATACGAATCTTGTTAGCATTTTTTAAAGAGGGCAACAAACACTATCTGAGAATTAGAATCGGTAACTTCTTGTAGGGAAATTCAATAATATTATTTCTTATTAATTTTTGATTGCCGTTAAAAAAAATTGCAAGAATCTAGATATGACTATTGAACCAAAAACATAGTAAAAGGCCAAAAAGGGACAATTTTGTAATTTTGAAATAAAAATTTATTTGTGTTGTTGATTGTCTAATTAACCCTTTTTATTAGACATAATACATGAAACATCTTTCCAACTTGATATCAAAAATCAATTGAGCACCAAAACTTCAAGTTTGACTAGTTGGCCACTTAAACAAAGCCTTTCGACATAAAATAAATTTTACCAGTTGGCCACTTAAACAAGGCATTTCGACATAAAGTAAACAAAAAATATGCAATTGTCCGGAAAACCAAGCCACATGAGTTTCGGGCAAGATGACATGGCATTCAAGCTATAAAACGTCGACACGTGGCTGTCAATTAATCAAAACAAAACTAAATATGGTGGTCTTGAGAACAAAAACTGAGGGGAAGCAAAAATCAGTGAGAAAAAAGAAAAAAACAACCTAACTTCAAAGAATTTCAGAAACCTAAGTTAATTTCTTAGCTAAGCAAAAAATCAGTGAGGGAAAGCAGAAAAGACAAGGCATCGACCGCAAGTGGAGAAGAAATTGAAGAAGTCGATTACCCTAGGTTGCATTTTGATCATGGAGGGGTAGACACCTTGAAGAAGCGAAAGATTGTAGCGTGCCGTGCAATTATAAGATGCAAATCATTGTACTCATCTGAAAGCAAGAGAAGAAACGCAATCAAGGTATGTATTGTGTTATTTAGTGAAGAAATCGGTGATTGATTAAAAAAATGTGGAGTGATTTTTTTTTTTATTTGAATGCAAAATTAGGGCTTTTGTTTGCTGAGTTGGGAATCTTGCAATATATGAATTTTTAATTGAATTTTTTACAGTGAAAGCAAATGGGGACAAAATTTATTAATGTTAGGTTTCATTATGGGGATAGATTTGTCAAAGGTATTATTGATAAATACGTTGGTGAAGGTAAAGTTGAAGAGTGGGTCATTGAGAAAGACCATTTTTCATTGGTCGAGTTGGCAGATCACATGAAACTGATTGGGTATGTAGAAATAAAGGTTTTGTTACAGAGATTCCAAGAGTAATAACTATATGTTATTGGAAACTAATTATGCTTTATTAGATGTAGTTAAAGACTTAAAAAAAAATGGGGATAATTGGGATGTGTATGTAGTGCATGGTGTTAGTCAACCTGAGATGGTAGCCACATTACCATTGGTGGGCCCTAACCAAAATAAAAATAGAGAGAAAGATGATAGAGAAAGTTTTAGGGCAACAGAACAAGAGGATGAGGCGGCTGGTTTAGGTCAAGAGGCAAGTGGTTTAGGCTAGGAGGCTACTGATTATGTTGATGAGTTTGAATTTGAAGATCTGGAAGGGTCTGATGATGATGAAGAAGAATCTTGTGATGATGATATAGATGACAGTTAAAAAGATGAGTCTAATGGTGAGGATGGTACTGAAGAAGAGGCAAGTGAGGTTGATGATGAACTCAGGGCTGCATTTAGGGAAGCAAAAACAGAAAGAAAAAAGAGATAAAAGAATAGTTTTACTCAAGAAATCCCACGTGGAGAAACAAGAAATAACAGGGGATTTGAAGATATTGCAGATGCAAGCAGTGATAATTGAGAGCTCTTACTACTTGAAAAAAAAAGTTTTTGAGCTATCCTAATGTATATAAGGTTTAGATGTTTTTCTATAAAAATAAAAAATAAAAAATAATAAAATAATAAAAAAGGTGTCAAGGAGTATAAAATTGCCAATCTTAAAAAGCATTAATGTTTATGGGTTTAGATTTTTACGGTTATGTGATGATGGGGTTTTTCTGATGAAGTTTGCATCTAAAAGCATGTTGTATGATGTTTTTTAACTTGACTGAAAATTTATATTTTCTGAAATGGCCACGTATTCATAGATAGAAAAGCTCAATAAGGTTAACAGTGTTTTGAGTTTTAAAGAACGAGCAAGGTTAAAAAATATTGCGAAATCAAGCAGCTAAAAAAATGTGTTAAAGAAATAATAAATGTGTTGCTTTGTCCATGTTATAATGTTTCTCTCAGCCTTTTTATTTTTCTTTGAGTATGCATGCCCTCAGTTTCCATCTTGGCAATATTTATTTAAACTTGCCAAATAAATTAATTATCAATGAACTGGTAAATAGTGAATTATCAATCAACAATATTGTCTTTCTCATGTATATATAGAAAACTTGGGAAGTGGCACAAGCCCCTTACAAGAATTTGATGATGATGGCATTCGTGATGTGGATGGTTGCAAACCAAGTGCATTTGTTCAGCATTGGTAATACATTTTTAGCTCTTTGGCAGCCCATAAGTGCTCTGCAAGGGGTTGGGAAGGGTAAGTTGACCACACATTCCTTTTCATTATAGTCTAATTAGGTGATAATCGTAGCACTTTTTTATTGCCATTTTTCTATCTGAATGGTTCTTCTGCTATCTTTTTAAGGATTATGAATGCATCACTAAACATTCTCTGTATTGTCATTTATCTTACAAGAATTTTCCTTGACTGCAGAAGAAACCATGTCATTGACTTAAAAGCAATTGCAATGCCTTTAGCATCTATTTTATTTGTGATAACATGGCCTAACTAGTAGCCCGGCCCACTTCACATACAAGCTAGGTAAATCGATACAGACCGGTTATATCTCTCTTGATCAAGAGCTCAAAAAAAAATGGAACCTAAAAGGGCTCGACCTCATGCTATGAGTCAATATCCAAAGAATCCCTACAATATTAGGCAGAAGTGGTTTTTCTTCCTCATGTCTCCTCTAAAATAGGAGAAGTGGAGAGAATAACTGAAAGTAGTGGGATTTCACCCCACTACTCATACAAAAGGGACTAACGGTATATAAAAGAGAGGAAGGAGGTAAGAAAACTCTCATTTTTTCCATCATAAAAACTCCTTTTCACCAGAATTGCTAACTTAACCATCGGAGGCTTCTTAGTCGGAAACCCCTTTGGTTCCTCATTTTTGCAGGTGGTTTGAATTACCAAACTCACGACTCTCAACTTGTCATCATTTGGTGCGGTGAGTGTGGAACATGGATCTTTTTCCAAAACTCAACCTAAACCTTGCCTCATCAGAAAACCAAGCAGACCCACCCACTCACCCTGAAACACAACAATTTATCCCGCCACCTAATGCTCCGAACTCAGCATCCCTCACTATAGCCATCCCAAACACCTCTAGCCTTACCGCGCAAGCAACACAGAACCTGCTAGCCATGCTATTAGTTATAGTTGTAATACCCCTAAAAGTACCCTAGGAGAGATAAGTGATTATTCTGCATGAGATAGAGATTAATTATGTGACTAATTAAAGGGAAATTATAAATTAAGGATATAATTGAAAAGTCAAAGTAAAAGAATTGTGGTAGAAATGTAATAAGTGAAAGATTATAGATTTAATTAAGAAACAAAAATACTAAGAGGGACCAAAATGAAGTTTTCTAAGATTTTTATTGAATTACCAATAATAAAGTGACATTTGGGAGGCTAAGGAAGAGAGAAGAAAAATCAAATTTCTTTCTTTCTTTTGGCCGGCCATATTTGGCCACAAAAACTCATTTTTTTTTGTGTTTTCTTCTTCTTCTTCTTCTTCTTCTTCTTATCTTCTTTTATTTTTTTCTCTTCTCCTCAATTATATGAAAATAAATGATGCTCCAAGGAAGTTAAAGGTTATAGATGGTAGAGATGATGAACAAGATAGGAAGAAAGCAAAGATTGAGAGGATGAAAGGGAAAGATAAGAAAGAGAGAGAGGTTGGTGGAGCTTGTTAAGGTATGGGAACTCTTCATTATTTTTGTGTGTGATTTATATGCATATGATGTTTGTAGTGAGATAATTGATGTTATAACATGTTATTATCATGAAAAAGTGAGGTTAGACTTGACTAGAAACCGAAACGGGAAGGTTGTTGAAAATAAGGGAAAAATCGTCTTAGAGTTCACATGACCAGTATAGACAAAATTCCTGATATCTGGAGTTTTCGTGACTCAAATGGAGAAATTCCGGTTGGATATGAAACTAGATTCACAGATCTTCATTTCTTATGAAGAACACGAAACCTGAATCAAACTGTAGGATAGAGAAAAACTTGCTTGAATCCGGGTCTTGACTGCTGCCTCGTCACTGGGAGCAGTCTTCGGTTTTAATGAGATATCTTGAGATTTATAGCTCTGATTGAGATGATTTTTGATGTTTTAGAAACTAGAAACATAGGGCTAAAACTTTGTAGAAGACAACTTTTTCAGAAAAAGTCGTTTGGTATGCCTAAATTGAGGTACAAGTTGATATTCTTAACCAGTCTGCAGGATTTTGTGAGTAGAGGAAGTGTGTTTGGGCCGTCGCCCTCTGTCGCGAGCGCGACACTTGCCGCGAGCGCGACAACACACGCTTGTCCCCTATATTTGCTTATTTTTCTCATTTTTCTACTATAATAGACTATTCCCTATGTGTTGTTACTATAACCGGGCATAGTAGACCTTAGAATACGAGTTTACATAAATGATATATTGAAATGACATGTAAAGGCAATAATTGTGAAATAATTTGTGAAACATAAAATTTACTATTCTTTCTCAAAACATATAGTTTACCTTAAATACAAAGTATAGGATAATGCTCAACCATAAACATATGAAATGTATGAGTAATATAAAGATAAAGTTATAGTAATTGATATATGAAAGTATTTACTTGAATATGGTTGGGTTATATCGATTATCTGCATGTGCTTTTGATTGTGATATGATAGTTAAAGAATATTATCTTATTGTTTGATTTATCATTCCGTATGATGAATTGTATACTATGAATCAAATGATACATGAAATATGATTATTTGCCTGCACATAAAGACTTGGTTGTGGATAGATAGGCATGCCTATAGGGTTATAGTTGCAGCTGCTATAGTCTGACTCTTATGAGTCCATAGTTTGTCTCTACATGAGACCATAGTTCTGGCCCAATGGGTCCACAGATTTGATACCTTCGGGTATCCATAGTAATAATACCTTCGGGTATTCACATATTTGATACCTTATGGTATCCACAACACCCGTTATCCACACCCATAGGATTTTAGCAGGCATTTCACAGTATGAACTGAACAGTATATGTATAATATTGATAAATACTTGATCAGTTATTTATGATCCATCTGTATACCGTAATAGTATATATGAATTATCTATGTTATACGAGTTACATTATAACTCTTACTTGTTGATTATAATATCTTGCCATTATTATTGTTTATTGTGTGCTTGAGAACAATCACTGTGAGTGGTTGTTCATATATGTATTGTTCCCCACTAAGCTTTATAGCTTAGCACGGGTGTTTATCCGTGTAGGTTCAAGATATGTTGTTGCTTCAGGGACAAGGCCAACACCAGCTAGGAAAAAGAAGTTAGGATGTCTAAGTTGTACTGTTTTCTCTTTTGGATTTGTGTAAATCTTATAAAATAATGTAATGAACATGTTATGTAACTATTAACTTAAAATGTATTTGCAATGTAACAAAATGTATGTTTATGTAACTAGTTCTAATGCATGAATTATATAGTTAAAGAATAACTAATTATGTGACATAAAAATATATCGCTAGTATTATATGTATTGTTTATTAAAATATTAAAATAAGTAACAGTAATCCGGATAGACTAGTATGGTCCTTACATCTTTGGTATCAGAGCAAAGGGGACGGCGATACGTAACGCCCGATCCTTGGGAACTCTCGCATGTGAACAGTGGCGAAGCGTGACTCTCCGCCCAAGGGCTTACGGGGATGGTGATATGTTCCGCCCGTGAGTGCTCTGATAGGTGCCTTGTGTAGCCACACTGGGGATGTAACCCAGACAGTTACATTTTTGGTATCAGAGCAAAGGGGACGGCGATACGTAACGCCTGATCCTTGGGAACTCTCGCATGTGAACAGTGGCGAAGCGTGACTCTCCGCCCAAGGGCTTACGGGGATGGTGATATGTTCCGCCCGTGAGTGCTCTGATAGGTGCCTTGTGTAGCCACACTGGGGATGTAACCCAGACAGTTACATTTTTGGTATCAGAGCAAAGGGGACGGCGATACGTAACGCCCGATCCTTAGGAACTCTCGCATGTGAACAGTGGCGAAGCGTGACTCTCCGCCCAAGGGCTTACGGGGATGGTGATATGTTCCGCCCGTGAGTGCTCTGATAGGTGCCTTGTGTAGCCACACTGGGGATGTAACCCAGACAGTTACATTTTTGGTATCAGAGCGCCTTGGTTTAGGCGGTTCTGGCCAATAAGAGTATAGAAAGAAGTAGTTATAGAAGATTGTTGTCTGGTGTTGGCTTATTATAGCTTGTCCCTCACATGGTTTAATATATTTTAAAGATGTATTAAGGTATATAGGTACCTTATTGTGAAGTTCAATAGAAGTTAAAAGAACATGTTTAAATAGTAAGTACGTGAACAAGCAACGTGAGCATTGATTGATAGTAGTGGTTTAAAACATATGATGTGAGTAGGGGCAAGTTTAACTTTGGATGCTTACTTGCAATATTGTATTTATATATGTATGCTTATATTATTGGGTCATGATATATTGGTAGAAAAGTATAGGGTTAGGAGATGAGAATATTAAAATGGGAGTTAATCTCAAAATAAGATTAGCTTGTGTATTGGAATAAGCTTATGAATTTATATGAATTTGATCTTATGTAGTTAATATGATAATTTTAAATGGGAATATGTGATGATAGGTTTCAGTCACAATAATTTAGTTAATGGTAAGAGAGAATTGTGTAGTTAAAGTAAGCTGTTAAATTATGAAAGAGCCTTTAAACAGTGTTAAAACTTGGTTAATATGATCTAATAAATTATAAAGAAAATAATTAAAAGGTTAATATTATAGCAAACTGTTTATTTGATAAACAGCAAACCATTTATTAGTATAATGGCAAGCTATTAATAGTACATACCTTATCGTGTAGATATTACATATAAAGGAAAAAGTGATGGAGTTTTATAAGATGTATAATTGCTTGAATGTACATGAGAATTATAATAATTAGGTCACCATATCTAAATAAACAACTATAGTATGGATGCAAATAAGAAAACGTAAACCTATAGTTTGAACAATATAATGTTATGTACTTAGTTAGTTAAACTCAAAGTGTTTTGGTTTTGAATGATCCTCGAAACTGCTTAAAATATAAATACATTTAATCAATTTTGAAGTCTTACCTTGTCAGACATAAATATTCTAAAGTAAAGAGTTTTACTTTAATAAATACAACTTATGTATACTCTTGAAATAATTATAGTATAAATGTTATGTGATCATCCTAGTAAATGATTAATTGAGAGTGTAAATAATCTTGTTGATTACAATATACTGATCCTATAAGTCTAGATATTACTTTTATACGATTATGTATTGATATGCTTAACTATTAAAGGATAAGAGGGTAAGTCAAGAAGAATTCCAAAGGTACATTTTTGTGTGAACTAATTAAGAATTTAAGTGAAGTTTAATGCAATTGAATGACATGACCACAATCCAATGAGTAATATATATATATTTCAGTGTTTAAACAAGTAATAGCAGTCTAGGTACGCTTTTATAAATGTATGATAACATGTATTTATGAAAGTTCCTAACTGTAACTTCCTTGTTCATGAGTATGGACATAAGTATAAGAAGATGTTATCGTGTTTATAATTGGTGTATACTCTAGTGAATATGTGATGTGGTGCTCAAGTCACATGTATATACCTATGTGCATATATGTTTATGAAAAATGAATATTATTCGTATATGGTAAATATTTAGGCATATACCGATGATAAATAAGAATGCTATTGGTTAAACAAGTTGATAAATTAGGAAAAGGTATGTTTTCATAAAATGATAAAGAATTGTTCAAGCACAATAGTGAAAGTAGTAAGCATGTGAATGATGTGACCTTGATATATGAGTAAGTAATATATGAGACTCTACTTATTATTATACAGTAACATAGATATGATTATGATTACTTGGTACATGGCTATACATGTACATATATGTATTTGATTAAATAAAATAAAGCAAAGTATTGTTAAATAAAGTAAAGGAATTTCACCGCCTGCGGAGAGTTTAGAATGCAGACAACAGGTGCCTATAGAGACATTGCAACCGCCACCATTGACCTTTTTAGGTCTAAAAGTATAGTTGATCCTACTGGATCATGCATAGTCTCGTTTGGTATTCTTGACCGTTTCACAGTATAGTTGTCCCTATTTGGGTCCATAGTTTTAATATCTTTGGATATCCATTGTTTTGATACCCTCGAGTATCCATCGATCCCGTTATCTATCTTTAGAACTTAAGCAGGCTAAGTTACAGTATAATTGCATTATAGTCTATGTCAGTATAGTAAGATGTATACGGAATATCATGTTTAATTGGGTTTATATAATTAATATATGAAAAGTAGAAATTTGAGAATGCTAATTTGAACATAGAATTTCATTACATTTGAGTTTTACCTGTATCATTGATAGTGCTTAAGAGTAGTTCTAATCATAGAACTTGCTAGACAAGTTTATATGTATAAAACATATCGAGAAGTTATATAATATAAGTATGATAAATGAATTGTTGAGTTATGATAATTCACTGTTTGGTTTTGTATATATATGATGTATTGTGAACAGTTAAATTAGAAATGAAAATTAAAGGAAGTAGTGACTCTAGCAATTTGAGTCTAAGTAACTCAAATCCTTTTATAGTATCTCAAGATGAAATTTCAGCAATAGTGATAAAGGGCTTTCTAGGGATATCTGGATTTATCAGCTAGTGAGTGCTGAGCCTTATAGGATGGCCACTTATAGCCTTCTTAATACCCGATCAGGTATGATTTTCAACATTGAGTTACCGATCGGTTTGAATTTCAGCATTATTTTCTCGATCCGATCGGGTATATAGTTTTCAGTTTCTTTTGATCGATGAGATATACGGTTTGTTTTGGTTTTTCTTCAATCGATTAAATATATGATTTCTAATTTTTCTTTGCTTGATCGGACATATGATTCGCAATCCCTTATGACCGATCGGATATATATATATATATATATATATATATATATATATAGCTCTCAGTTTCTTATTTTGCCGATCGTATATGATTTACAGTATTTCTTTGCTTGGTTATTCATGACCTTATTCATCTTATAGTACACAGTTATACGTTCCTTTCGCTTCATGTGTACTCATCTACTTAATACTAGATCATTGCTAAACCCTGAATATAGTAGAGTACTATAAGTTTACCAATTACTAAGAAAGCTTTATGATAAAGATAAATTAAGTTAGCAGTGAATATGGTGATGATAAGTATTTATTTGATAATAGTGAATATGCCAGTTGAATATTGATAGATTTTAGATAAAGGAATATATATATGTATATGATGTTATAGGAATGAGATTCTAAGTTTGAATTGGAAAGTAAAGGATAGGTATAGAGACTATTTTCTGTGGTACATGAAAAGGGTATAAAAGTTAAGTACATATATATCAAAGATTATGTCTATAGAATAGATTATGAAGCTAAGATGTAACAGTGTATATATGCAAATATATATGGAGTTACTATGGAAAATTTGAGGTTATTGCTACGCTCTGTAAATCTGTCAGTATTTCCTTCACAGTCATGGGCAATTGATGAAATATGTTATAGTGGGAATGGGGAAAAACATATGCATTACATATTTGCACTTCATTGCATACATGAAGCATCATTCACTCATACAGCACAGCATCATATGACATGTATTTGGCCCCAACTGAAAAAGAAAACTGACAGATATACGTTGAGCATAGTAACGTTATGATCATCTTATTAGATAGTTTTCAATTGGAGATAAAGTTATAAGAAAAGCAAATCAAAGCAAAAACAAAATCAAGAAAATGTTATAGGTATAAAAAAAAAAAAGAAAAGAGATAGATTGAATTCAAGTGTGATACAGTATAGAAATGTATATGAAATAAGCAAAGAACTGGTAGAGCTAGTAGAGACAGTATAGAACATAAGATAAATGAGATAGATATATGAGTATAGACAGAAGTATAGCAAAAGTAGTGTTATATGAGTATAGGATACTGTCTCTAATGTGCAAGTAAGAATTTCGAGGACGAAATTCTTTAAGGGGGAGAGAGTTGTAATACCCCTAAAAGTACCCTAGGAGAGATAAGTGATTATTCTGCATGAGATAGAGATTAATTATGTGACTAATTAAAGGGAAATTATAAATTAAGGATATAATTGAAAAGTCAAAGTAAAAGAATTGTGGTAGAAATGTAATAAGTGAAAGATTATAGATTTAATTAAGAAACAAAAATACTAAGAGGGACCAAAATGAAGTTTTCCAAGATTTTTATTGAATTACCAATAATAAAGTGACATTTGGGAGGCTAAGGAAGAGAGAAGAAAAATCAAATTTCTTTCTTTCTTTTGGCCGGCCATATTTGGCCACAAAAACTCATTTTTTTGTGTTTTATTCTTCTTCTTCTTCTTCTTCTTCTTCTTCTTCTTCTTATCTTCTTTTATTTTTTTCTCTTCTCCTCAATTATATGAAAATAAATGATGCTCCAAGAAAGTTAAAGGTTATAGATGGTAGAGATGATGAACAAGATAGGAAGAAAGCAAAGATTGAGAGGATGAAAGGGAAAGATAAGAAAGAGAGAGAGGTTGGTGGAGCTTGTTAAGGTATGGGAACTCTTCATTATTTTTGTGTGTGATTTATATGCATATGATGTTTGTAGTGAGATAATTGATGTTATAACATGTTATTATCATGAAAAAGTGAGGTTAGACTTGACTAGAAACCGAAACGGGAAGGTTGTTGAAAATAAGGGAAAAATCGTCTTAGAGTTCACATGACCAGTATAGACAAAATTCCTGATATCTGGAGTTTCCGTGACTCAAATGGAGAAATTCCGGTTGGATATGAAACTAGATTCACAGATCTTCATTTCTTATGAAGAACACGAAACCTGAATCAAACTGTAGGATAGAGAAAAACTTGCTTGAATCCGGGTCTTGACTGCTGCCCCGTCACTGGGAGCAGTCTTCGGTTTTAATGAGATATCTTGAGATTTATAGCTCTGATTGAGATGATTTTTGATGTTTTAGAAACTAGAAACATAGGGCTAAAACTTTGTAGAAGACAACTTTTTCAGAAAAAGTCGTTTGGTATGCCTAAATTGAGGTACAAGTTGATATTCTTAACCAGTCTGCAGGATTTTGTGAGTAGAGGAAGTGTGTTTGGGCCGTCGCCCTCTGCCGCGAGCGCGACACTTGCCGCGAGCGCGACAACACACGCTTGTCCCCTATATTTGCTTATTTTTCTCATTTTTCTACTATAATAGACTATTCCCTATGTGTTGTTACTATAACCGGGCATAGTAGACCTTAGAATACGAGTTTACATAAATGATATATTGAAATGACATGTAAAGGCAATAATTGTGAAATAATTTGTGAAACATAAAATTTACTATTCTTTCTCAAAACATATAGTTTACCTTAAATACAAAGTATAGGATAATGCTCAACCATAAACATATGAAATGTATGAGTAATATAAAGATAAAGTTATAGTAATTGATATATGAAAGTATTTACTTGAATATGGTTGGGTTATATCGATTATCTGCATATGCTTTTGATTGTGATATGATAGTTAAAGAATATTATCTTATTGTTTGATTTATCATTCCGTATGATGAATTGTATACTATGAATCAAATGATACATGAAATATGATTATTTGCCTGCACATAAAGACTTGGTTGTGGATAGATAGGCATGCCTATAGGGTTATAGTTGCAGCTGCTATAGTCTGACTCTTATGAGTCCACAGTTTGTCTCTACATGAGACCATAGTTCTGGCCCAATGGGTCCACAGATTTGATACCTTCGGGTATCCATAGTAATAATACCTTCGGGTATTCACATATTTGATACCTTATGGTATCCACAACACCCGTTATCCACACCCATAGGATTTTAGCAGGCATTTCACAGTATGAACTGAACAGTATATGTATAATATTGATAAATACTTGATCAGTTATTTATGATCCATCTGTATACCGTAATAGTATATATGAATTATCTATGTTATACGAGTTACATTATAACTCTTACTTGTTGATTATAATATCTTGCCATTATTATTGTTTATTGTGTGCTTGAGAACAATCACTGTGAGTGGTTGTTCATATATGTATTGTTCCCCACTAAGCTTTATAGCTTAGCACGGGTGTTTATCCGTGTAGGTTCAAGATATGTTGTTGCTTCAGGGACAAGGCCAACACCAGCTAGGAAAAAGAAGTTAGGATGTCTAAGTTGTACTGTTTTCTCTTTTGGATTTGTGTAAATCTTATAAAATAATGTAATGAACATGTTATGTAACTATTAACTTAAAATGTATTTGCAATGTAACAAAATGTATGTTTATGTAACTAGTTCTAATGCATGAATTATATAGTTAAAGAATAACTAATTATGTGACATAAAAATATATCGCTAGTATTATATGTATTGTTTATTAAAATATTAAAATAAGTAACAGTAATCCGGATAGACTAGTATGGTCCTTACAATAGTCGCCCAGGCGCATCCGTCCTTCCAGACTACACAGCCTTACCAACCTGCTCGACCCTTGCAACCACCAACTATAGAGGAAGTAAGAAAACTCTCCTTTTTTTCCATCATAAAAACTCCTTTTCACTAGAATTGCTAACTTAACCATCGGAGGTTTCCTAGTCGAAAACCCCACTTGTTTTTCATTTTTGCAAGTGGTTTGAACTACTAGACTCACGACTCTCAACTTGTCATTATTTGGTGTGGTGAGCGTAGAATACGGACCTTTTCCCAAAGCTCAACCTAAACCTTGCCTCATCAGAAAACCAAGCCGACCCACCCACTCACCCTAAAACACAGCAATTTATCCTGCCACCTAATAC